>APFE031314066.1:35451-144064 GCA_000404065.3 Pinus taeda
GGAACATGCATGACTTCCTTCAATACAAAGGGTTTACCAGACTCCCTCTCAAAGGAAATGGTACCGATACCGGTCGCACTGTATCTACCATCATCGCCCATCTCGATGTGCACTCCAAGATCTTTGTCCTCCAGATCAGAGAAAAAATCTCTATCTCCCGTCATGTGAAAAGATGCACCACTGTCCAAGAACCACACTGATCCCATCACACTTGAAACCAAGCATGCGATCAATGAAAAATCAAGCTCAAACTGAGAAGCTAAGGCCTCTCCCCCTGCAGATCCAGCAGCTTGCTTGTTCTTCTTCTTCTGCGGACAATTTGTGGCATAGTGTCCGTGCTGGTGATAGTGAAAACACTTCACCTTGGACATGTCCTGCTTCTTGCCTTTCGCACCAGACTGGGAAGCTTTCTTGCTCTTCCCTTTCTTTGCTTTGGCAGCCAAAGCACAATTCTCTTCATCAGCTCCCTTTGACGAAGATCCGTCCCTGGTACTCCGCCTGATCTCCTCCTGCAAAAGATCTGACCATAGTCTTTCCCATCCTGGCAACTTCTCCCGACCATTGACAGAGTCCTGATAGGAATGCCAACTCTTCGGAAGACCAAGGAGAGCCAAGCTCACCAAGTTCTCATCATCAACAGTAACCCCCACACTTCCCAGCTCATCTCGACACTGAGTGAACTTCGTGAGATACTTGGGAATACTGTCACCCTTCTCGCATTTGATGTTTCTGAGTTTATATTTGAGCGCCAGCTTCCTCTGATCGCTCTTGCTTTGGAATAATTCTGTTAATGATTTCCACATCAAATATGGAGTAGCCTTTCCATGGAGGCTGGACACAATGTGATCCTTCACGCCCTCCAACAGATCCTTCGACATTTTGCGATCTTCTTTTGCCAAGCATCAGCTTGAGTAGCATCAGTAGCCTTTGGGATATCCGTATCTATGAACTCCTTCAGCCCGTTATCATCCAATACTGCCTCCATCCTGTCCTTCTATGCAATATAGTTTGAGTTGCCCTCAAGAGCATACTCCAATCGCAATCCGTTGAAAGACATTGTTGCGTTGTCACCAAGAAAACACTGCTGCAAATTCGAATTCCACCAGCAACCAACTCAATCGCCTCGGATCTAAGATTCTGGAGAACACAACATTTCTCGTACAAAGATTGACTATATGGGCTTTTACCGGATATTTCACCTTCCAAAGGAAGGATGAATCCAGAGGCTACCCCCCGATTACAGGCCTTGCCTAAAGAAATAGAATGTAACACTTCCTGAATAGTAGATCTGATGATCAACAGCTCTGATACCATGTAGAAATTTTGAATAATTTAACACATATTGAATGGAGATTATCCTGATCATGTACTATTGCGGAAAACATACACAATACATAAGCTCCTCTACGTTGATCATCAATATAGTAGCATCAATAACAATAAAACATCAAGAGCATTCACACATTAACAAAGTATGTATCCAGGGGAAAGCATCTCACTAAAAACCCCAACTATCTGTATATTAATGATTGAGTCATGTAACATTACACAGCATAATACTTCTCACAAGTATCTCCACCTCTGTTACACACAATACAGCTCAGATCTGATCTCCAAATCTCTTCCACTGCTTGCCTGCCTCTACTGCGCAATCCTGCAAGAGAATACTGATGAATGGATGATCCAAATTAGTATTTCCCTTGGATATACCACGCAATCCTCATTGGAAATACTAAATCCATTGATTATGCAAGATCTGGTGCACAACTATAGTCACAACTGATAGCAATCTGATTCTCTACCACATGTCCCTGTTGAACTGAACATGCACTGACATGCAACTGAGTTAACTGTTGTATTCATTAGTTGTATTATGAGTTAATAACTTGTGAATTAATTAATAACTAATTCACCCAACTCATCTCTAGTCTATTTGCCAGTTATACTAAATACAACCAATTTAACAAAACTAAACTGAACACAACTCCATCAACTCCACAATCAACTCCACCAAACTCAACTGATTGAGTTCTAACTGAAGTCATGCATGCAACAACTCAACTGACTCATAAGAAAAGCGTATTTCCTTCTGACAGCTGCATGTGCCACCTCTGTAGCTCAAACTGAAGTTCTCCAAGATAATAAGATTAAGTTTATAGTCCAAATATTATTGTGAGATAATAATATTTGACTTTTCTATTTTTGACAGCCAGTCTAAAAATAGACTTGATCACTCACACTGTGATCACTCACACTTTCATCAAAAATAGAAGTCCATCTATTTTTTCCAACTTGATCAATCATCCATAAACAGCAACCTGCAATCCATAGACAAGATCCATATGTCTAAAAATAGACATAGTCTAAAAATAGACTTGCGCCAAAAATAGCCTGCGGGCCCACTTAGTGAAGGCGACTCTTTTCACTAAGCTCCATCATCTTGTTGCAATCTCAACACTTTTCACCCTCCTAAGAAATCTCTCCATTCCACGTTATTTCAAACTAAATTTCTAGACTTTTCGCCTGTCTTGCCTCACGAAGTAATCTGTGCCTTTGTATTAAATTCTCTGCTCATTGCTGTCCATTGGTCCCATACCATCCCAGAAACTCATTCATTCATAAAAAATTTGTTTCTTGTATCCATATTTATTTACTAGCCTACAATCAATATTTCACTGTAAGTCATCTCAAACCATTTCGTTTACTTATTCACTGAGCGTGACATGGAGAGAGCCCTCTCCTGTTCTGGTAGGGCTAGCTACCAGACTGAGCGTGGTTTGTGGTTACCCTGAATTTCGCCTTCCTTCAGCCTAAGGTAGATTTAGGTGCTAACACTAGGAACTTCAAGGGAAAGACTGGGAACTTCAAGGGGGTCCATGATAATTCCCAGAACACTAGGACTAGGGATGACATCTGGTTGCATATGATGAACTAAAATAATGAATTGTAGGAGAGGAATAGAATTATGGCATACAATCATTTCTTCTTCATGGGCACTTAATGTTAATAGTAAGCCTAAGATACAAGTATATGAAATACCAGAGTAGGGTAATGCAAATAAAGTTATAGTGTATGGGAACGAGAAATATGAAGGGCCTGTAATCTACAAATGTTACGGCAAAAATCAATAATATGACTATAAATTTTATAGCCAATCAATAATCCAGGCATACAAGCTACAAATTCAATTGTGGTACTCAATATTTTGACTATAAATTTCTACCAAAAGAAGTATTTCGATCTTGTACATCGCATGATTAGGTACGGAAGTGAAATACTTAGAAGCTATATATAGAGTTTAGAAGCAGCAATTCATCTCACTACCAAAATTTCTAACTCTTCCATACATGTATACAGATTCAAGAAGCGCAATCAAAGCAGAGAAAGAAATCGTTAGCATAATTAATGTCAATGTACTTCCAAACTTTAGTGATGGAACTTGACTAGTACTTATACACAGAAACATTCGATCATAAAAGATGAACAAGAGATACAAGTGATTCCATGAATACTTATACGGAGGGAATAATCATTATAACCAAGAATAATAGAGTAGATGCTGAGAGCACTCTCCCACAGTTCCGTAGATGCTTATGGTTCAAAAATATATGGAATAGAAAAGCTATAGTTACAAGATGTAAAAGTAGTAAAGTAGTGTTATGTCGCAGCTATTCAGGGACATGTCTAGTAAATGACCAATTCGATTTAAACTTCAAATTGTTCATAAGTCTCAAGCAAGAGGCTATATAGCCAAAAATTTGTGTCTTAAGAGCACAGAACTGAATCCCATGGAGAGAACGAGAAGAACCCCATGGTCGAATGGCATAACACAAACCTAGAATGGAAAATCAACCTGAACGTCGTGACTTAGCGATTGAGGCATCAATTTATTAAAGAAAGGAGGCCTGGAGAAAATGCGAGCTCCAGTAAAGATGTGTACCTCTATAAACATGAGAAAAAACAACTTGCATGAAAACGAAGATAGTTATGTATATATATATACGACTCGGATTGGTATTCCAATACTAATAATAGTTCAGTGACATTTGATGGTAGTCAGTAAATTCTTTGTGAGAGGGGGAGAAGAAAAGGCATAAGGTGTAAACTCGAGGGTTCAATTCAATCGAATGATTAACAAGAACAAAAGTAACAAAAGAAAAGAAAAGAAGCATTCAATAGGAAAGTATTCTATTATTTTTCCTACCTCCTAGACTAACGACCTAGTCAAGGGAATAAAAATGAGGCATTGAATCTCTGATCTAAAGGAGAAATGGAGACAAAACGAAAGTATTACCCCTAGCTAGTAGGAGTGATAACAAAATGAAATTGGTTTGGAAAGAACACAGTGTAATCGCTCAACAAAGGTTTCGGTCCAGGTTACTGGAACTTGCTACTAAGCTAGAACGAAACCCCAGTAACACCAGCATTAGGAATGGATCGAATATCTAATAAGAAAAAAATAGATAGGTATTTTCCAGAGTTCAAGCCAAGTAGTAGATTAGTATTGAGAAAAGAGATAGAGAGAAAGCCCCAAAAAACACTCTTTCTCTGAATTACCATGAACAAAGCAGAAGAAAAAAAAAATCACACCAGTTGTACACGAATATAACCGCTCCAGAAATGAGGAGGGACTTATCTGGTAGTGGAGCAAGAACCAATATTAAACCCATGTGATAAAATAGGCGAATCCTGCTTCAATGGGGGGCAGAGGAGTTTTTAAAATCCCTGAACATCGAGGACACCTAGTGATAACCATGTTGAAAAAAAACTACATTACACCAAAGCAAAGTTGTGAAGACCATTGAAATTAATTCCAAAGTTATAAATTCAACTATATGAAACTATGAATAACCTTAAAATAAATTGGAAACCCTGAAAGGATTGTAATGCAAGAAGAAAACTCTCACTGGAAACATTTACTTTGAGGATCCTCCAGATGTCGAACTCCTGCATATCGTTGCTCATGGCGCACAACAATCCATAAAACTCAGGTGTTAAGACAACCAAATTAAAGTAGACTAAATGAAAGGCATACTAAGAGATAGGTTGTGTTTAGGGTTTGGAAAAAAAAAAAAAAAAACCCAATTGTTCAACCTATCCTCTCATCAGAACCGTCGATCAGCACTATCGAAAGGTCGAGACCCATCAAGCCATGTGAGCACAGTAGAGGCAAAGGGTAGGTGTCAAATGTGTATTGGTTTCCAATATCAAGATGGTGGAAGCAACAAGTGGCGTACTCGAGTAGCGGCATGAAATTTAATAGTTAGTACAAAAAAAAAATGCAAAAAGATCATGTCCATTTTCCTATGTATCTTGGGATCTGTATAAAGGCCAATATCATTTTGATATGGGTCAATTTCACTGTCTAAGAGATTCAGGGGTGCAGACTTTAGAATTTAAGGTAATCAAGTAGAAACGAAAAAGGTAAAATCGTAACTGATAGCTCTGCTACATACTTCAGCATTTGGAGGAACAAATACCAGCTTCGCTGTGTGTTTATGCTCAGAAGGCAAATCGCAACAGTCTTTTCCTTCCTTCTCCTTCATTTTCTTTATACTTCCATAGCCCCGCTATTTCTGTTTGTCATCCTAAAGCCTCTTCATTCCCCGTTTAAATCCCTCCGAAATTCATCAAAGACCCTTTTGGCCCCAGTCCTTAAGCGCAAGTCAAGTCTTCCATAAGACCCAACCATATAACCTTGGTGCTCTCATTCCTCATCGCTATCGGAGCTTTCAATGGGTCTCTCATAAGCCGTGTCTTTAACAATCACGGATGGCCGATTGCAGATTGCCCCTCGGATGCGATATTACGATAAATCATTTTGCAATGATGTATCGGGTCTGGGCCTTAATCGCTATCAGCGATCAGATATGTATAAAGGCTCCTTCCCCTTGACTTCCGCCGATGTGATATCGCAATCGCTCCTCCACCGTTGGATTAGTTCCGCCAAGATCCAGCGGCCCATGCCCAATTCGCTATCACATCTCACCGCAAACAAATCTCCGCCGTCCATCCATTTAATCTGATGGCAGTCGCTCCTCCTGATCATGCGAACTACCCACTCATTAACCTGTGGAAAAGTGGTTTTACCCCGATCCCATCCGCCACGCGTTTTCTCCTCAATGGAATTGCTACCCCGCGTACGATTACCACTCATCTCCCATAAGTGGTGCGATCAATACCGCCCGCTGCTTAAATCGTCGTCCCTGCTGATTAAAACCCTGCGCATCTTTTGCATCCGATCACCGTTGGATTTGACCATAGGATATGCAATGGCTCTTGTTCGTTCCGCTCGAATATCTTCCATGTCCTCCCGATTTTTCCCGTCGCATCATCTCCGCCGCTCGTTTGTTTGATTCGACGACCTATATCTATTCTCCGCCCGCTTGTACACTCGCCCTGAAATCCATACTCTGTTGCATGTTCTATGCTTCCAAAGGAAAATGACAGCCAACTACTTGTACCCGGCACAGTTATTCCTCAACTACCTCATTCAAAGAGGTATGGCCAAAGAACAAAAGATGCAAAGCCTCGAGCAGTTAAAAGTATTTATCAAGCATGGGATTTTGTCCATTTTCCACTCCACCCGATCAAGAAGTACAACAGAGTATCAGAAAAGATAATTTTTGTTCATTATAGCATAACAGATTGTAGGAGAGGCCCATTTTAGATAGTTAATGTGGTTGGTGGTCCATTATGGCCCCTCCACGTGTAGAATAGCAGATCTTTTTTGTAATCAACCTCTATATATACCCAGACACAGATGTAATCAGGGTTGATGGTTGTTGTTTTGATGTAAGGTTCAACTTCTGGAGACTATAACTACTGTGATACCTGCAGCGTCTAGTCTTCATTTTCAGCTAATGCAAGCTTCTTTTGTTGATAATTTCTCACTTTCCACTACTTCTTCTTTGTTCTAGGTTGTGTATGTTATGCATTTATTCATGTGTTATAGATGTTTAGCATTAGAGGGGCTGTCATCCCACCTCTGTGTTTGAATCTAGCATGCATCATTGAATTTGTATGCAGGCTTATGTTGTTTTAATGCCAGAGAGTTGTCATCCTGTCTATGCATTAGATAATAGATTTACATACCTCTTTACTGGTTGCAGTCAGCCATCACATGGTCTTCTGCATCTGTCGGTGTTGTCAGTATTCTCCATTTCCACTAAATCCTCAAACTGTGAGTAATTGGTGGTCTAAAGCCTTGTAGTCTGGGGCTGTTCACCCATGTCTGGGGTTAAGCACAATAGAAGTGGTTATCTGGCTTGAATATGCAGGATTTCTTTCATTCATCCACCATTTTTTCCAACATTTTGTTGATTTTGTAATGTTCCTGAGCATCTCTGATATACAACCTAGGAGATTTTCTTGGGGTGATAACATTAATCGGTGCCGTTGCCGGGGAGAGGAGATTGAAGCTCAGCTTCCCTGGGAGACGACATAGTTCCAAGCTTTGATGATAGACAAGGTTTGGACACATTTCTGGTTGTAATCATCTATCTGGCGACTCCACTGGAGGAAGACCAACCTTTGGCGACTCCACAATGCAGTTCTGGCGCAGTTTTTAAGGCACGCTCAGAGAAATCCTCAGAAATCACCAGCTAACCATTACCTGATCTTGAGAATATCGTTCAGCAGAAGAAAATATAGCATTAAGGAGCACCAGGATCAGGTAAGCCTTAAAAGTTCCATGTATATCTGTTAGTGAATGTCACCTTCAGAGATTCATTTAGCTCCTTAGTCATTCATTTCCCTTTCGGACCTCAGTTGAAAGAAGCATCCATGTTGTCCATCATATTCCTCTGTTTCTATCATTCTTTTCATTGATTCATTCCACTCAGTCCACCAGTATCCCTTTCGTATACCTCAGTCATGGCAGGTCAGCAAGCCCTTACAAAGATAGAAAGAATAGTTGTTGCTAGGTATGGACCCCTGGTCTTGCCTGTCCCTTTGAATGCCATGCCTGCAGGAGATAATTAAGAATTTATGCCTAAGTTTACGGGTGCAAAAGGAGTAATAGCTAAAGAGCATTTAGAAGCCTTTTATAGCTATGTTGATAACCTGGATATCAATGAAGAGGATGTTTGGATGAGGGTTTTTGTCCAAAGCCTAGATGGGGAGGCTAGAAAATGGTTCAGAGAACTACCCCCTAGGTCTATTGAAGACATTGAGGCCTTAGATGATATGTTCCTAAAGCATTGGGGGGATAATAAAGATCTGCTCTTTTATCATACTGAATTTGGGAATTTGCAGAGGGAAGATGGTGAGCTACTGTCTGATTTTAACATCATATTCAATCATGTGTACAGCAAAATGCCAATTGAAATAAAACCTACCCCTACTTCTGCTATGATCACTTATGCCAATGCCTTCGATTCTCAGTTCTTCCTGCTGTTAAGAGAAAGAAGATGTGCTTCTTTGGCTGATATGCAAGATGTAGCCTTTGAAGTAGAATCAAACATCATCGCTACAGAGAGGCTCAGAGGTGATGCTGATAGGAGAAGGCAGTGGGGTGAATCCTCATCATCCTCTGATCTTAAGATCGATATATTGGCCAAGATGATAGAGGCATTAGCCTCTGAAGTTTTCAAACTCGAAGCTGAGCAGCATTCAGAGGAAGCAGGAGCTCCTTATTCCTTTAATCTTCCAAAGCAAAATCCATATAGAGGAGCACAGGAGCAGTTGCAGATTTTGCAGAGAAATCAAGATACAAATGAAGAAAAAAGGGTGAAAACCCTTTTTCAGAATATAGTCATGGAAGAAGAGTAGTATGAAGAAGAGGAGGATGTCCATTGTTTGGAAGACAAGGGCAATGCCCCCTTCTTAACTAGAGCTACTTATGTAGAAGCTTTATCCAGAAGCATTGCTTATCAGTTTGTTGTACCTGCAGAACAACAAGCTTATCAGCAGAGGCAGCCAACAGCAGGCCTCACCATCCTCGAAGAGCCCAAAGCCAGCCCAGCTTCCAATGACCATGGAGATCTGCTGATCGTCCATCCTGCTATTATCCCCAGTCCAGAAATCAAAAAGGGAGAGGAAAGCTCTCCATCATCTTATGTTTCTCTGTCTTCTCAAATGACAATCCCTCACAGCTGCCCACTAGGCACTGAGGCAGGATATAATTCAATGCTCAAGGCTGAGGCTGATCATCTCAGTCTTGATATTCTGAAGCCTGCCCAAGAGGCCTCCACACAGCATGAAAGGGCAACTTTCTAGATGACAGAGGAAGAAGATGCACAGTTTTGGGACTCCTCCTTGGATGAGTAATGTTCTGAGAAAAATGAAGGAGCAGATGATGTCTCTGTGTCCCTGCACAAGAACACCTTAGTTCACCATTCATATTAGTTGTGCAGACCGCAAATGATACAGAGAAGTACACTGCAACCATGATTATTCAGCAGGTGTATAGTGGCTCCCATAAACAACATCTGAAGAAGAGAATACACAAAAAGGGAATGAAATTTGATCCATATCTACCTATCAAGCTCAAATGTCCTAAATTTTTTGAGGTAGATGATCAAATAAATCCTGTTTTGCTATTCTACGATGAACAGGCAGACTGGGAGTAGGAGAAGCAATTTTGGTGGCCCAGAAATGGGCAGTTTTTGAAGATTTATGTTATTTCAAGTTTTCGAGCTTTAATATGTTCTTTTGCATATTTTAGTGTAGACTTAATTTGACTCCATGCCCAATGGATACTAGGCAATGTTTTTAAGCTTGTTTTGTATGAAGGCATTGGTGTGCAGTTCTTGAGACCTCACGGGAGATCTCATCCCCAGAAGAAGCCAGTGTTAGCTATGCTACATACTTCGGCATTTGGAGGACCAAATACCAGCTTGGCCGTGTGTTTATGCTCAGAAGGCAGATTGCAGCAGTCTTTTCCTTCCTTCTCCTTCATTTTCTTTATACTTCCATAGCCCCGCTATTTCTGTTTGTCGTCCTAAAGCCTCTTCATTCCCTGTTTAAATCCCTCTGAAATTTGAGAAAGTCCCTTTTGGCCCCAGTCCTTAAGCGCAAGTCAAGTCTTCCATAAGACCCAACCATATAACCTTGGTGCTTTCATTCCTCATCGCTATCGGAGCTTTCAACGGGTCTCTCATAAGTTGTGCCTTTAACAATTGCCGATGGCAGATTGTTGATTGCCCCTCGGATGCGATATTATGATAAATCATTTTGCAATGATGTATCGGGTCTAGGCCTTAATCGCTATCAGCAATCGGATATGTATAAGGGCTCCTTCCCCCTGACTTCCGTCGATGCGATATCGTGATCGCTCCTCCACCGTTGGATCAATTCTGCCAAGATCTAGTGGCCCACGCCCAATTCGCTCTCACATCTCACCACAAACAGATCTTCGTCGTCCATCCATTTAATCTGATGGAAGTCGATCCTCCTGATCACGTCAAACTGCCCGCTCATTAACCCACGGGAAAAGTGGTTTTACCCTGATCTCATCCGCCACGCGTTTTCTCCTCAATGGAATTGCTACCCGGTGTATGATTACCACTCACCTCCCATAAGCGGTGCGATCAATAACACCCACTGCTTAAACCGTTGTCCCCGCCAATTAAACCCTGTGCATCTTCTGCATCTGATCACCATTGGATTTGACCATAGGAGATCCAACGGCTCTTGTTCGTTCCGCTCGAATATCTTTCGTTTCCTCCCGATTTTTCCCGTCGCCTCATCTCCACTGCTCGTTTGTTTGATCCAACAGCCTATATCTATTCTCCGCCCGCTTGTACACTTGCCATGAAATCCATACTCCGTTGCCTGTTCTATGCTTCCAAAGGAAAATGACACCTAGCTACCTATACCCGGCACAGTGATTCCTCAACTACCTCATTCAAAGAAGTATGGCCAAAGGACGAAAGGTGCAAAGCTCGAGCAGTTAAAAGTATTTATCAGGCATGGGATTTCATCCATTTTCCAATCCACCCGATCAAGAAGTACAACAGAGTATTAGAAAGATCAATTTTGTTCATTATAGCAGAACAGATTGTAGCAGAGGCCCATTTTAGATAGTTAATGTGATTGGTGGTCCATTATGGTCCCTCCACGTGTAGAATATCAGATCTTTTTTGTAATCAACCTCTATATATACCCAGAACACATATGTAATCGGGGTTGATGGTTGTTGTATTGATGTAAGGTTCAACTTCTGGAGACTGTAACTACTATGATACTTGCAGCGTCTGGTCTTCATTTTCAGCTAATGCAAGCTTCTTTTGATGTTAATTGCTCACTTTCCACTTCTTCTTTTTTGTTCTAGGTTGTGCCTGATATGCATTTATTCCTGTGTTGAGATGTTTAGCATTAGAGGGGCTGTCATCCCACCTCTGTGTTTGAATCTAGCACGTATCATTGAATTTGTATGCAAGTTTCTGTTGTTTTAATGCCAGAGAGCTGTCATCCTGTCTGTGCATTAGATAATAGATTTACAGACCTCTTTACTAGTTGCAGTCGGCCATCACATGGTCTTGTGCATCTGCTAGTGTAGTCAGTATTCTCCATTTCCACTAAATCCTCAAACTGTGAGTAATTGGTGGTCTAAAGCCTTGTAGTCTGGGGGTGTTCACCCATGTCTGGCATTAAGTACAGTAGAAGTGGTTATCTGGCTTGAATATGCAAAATTTCTTTCATTCATCCACCATTTTTTCCAACATTTTGTTGAGTTTGTAATGTTCCCAAGCATCTCTGATATACAACCTAGGAGAGTTTCTTGGGGTGATAACAGTAACCTTATTCTTGTGTTGCCAACTTGACACGAGTAATAGTTAACAGGCACCATGAATATAATGTTGAATAATATATAGCACATTATGGGGAGGAGTTTAACCTAGAAGGTATAACAAGCAAATATATTTATACGATGAGAATGTTATACCATTAGTCATAAGGTTAGGGGAATCGATATCAAGCCATTAGTGATAAACCTCACTAATTAGAAGGGGAAGTGAAATAACTTTAACCAATGTCATTCAATTAAGGAAACATAATTCTTAAGGAGATGGATTCGTAGGGATGACCATGGACATTGGAGAGGTGGAACACTTGATTTACAATAAGATTAGCCCATATCCAATCTTCACTTTTTGCTTAATAATCGTATCGTAATCATGTGGCCATCACATAACAAAATTTATGGTCATTGGATGATTAGCTATGGACGCGGTGGTCACATGGGTGTTGTGGGTAACATACCTTTGATTAAATCGTTAAAGTCGCTAAGGGATCAATAAAGTTTTATACGCCTTTGAACATTTTATTTAGATTTAATAGAGAGTTAGGTATTATAGAGGGAGGTTAAGGATGTTAAAATATACCTTCAGTGATATATAGACCATTTGGATAAATGTCGCTACTTATATGTGCCATTAGTAGGAGGTGAACAAACCATAAACAAACTAAGACCTATATATATATACAAAGGATGACTAAACCTGGAACAACAATATGTAGAGCATGAGTATAATTGTTTTATAAGCGTAAAACATGTATACAAATGATTGTAGTAATATGCAAGCCACATGTATGGAAAAAAAGAAAAATTGCGTATAGAAAATGGAGTTGTGATAGGTGCAAAGGGTGATGTTGCTAAAGGTCATGCACAATCGTTGGGCCAGGTGGACCAAGTAGCCACCCTAGACTCCATTGTGAAGCAGTTGCAAGGTCTCTTAGAGACCCTTGATGTTATGCACCAACAACACTACAAGTATCGTAATGAAACAACTTCCTTCATCAATGACGTCAAATTCAGGTAGGAAAACATCATAAACTGATTAATCTCCATTTGCCGCAGCCCATGGTGGTACAACAAGCAATTGGACTGTAACATCGCCTTCTGTCACATCTACCCACTTTCACCTGCTTACCCGAGGGTAAAAATGAGATGAGGGGTTACTATGATATGACTCAACCTCCTAGATGACCGTAAGGAAATGGAGTTGACACAACAAGGTTTTACTAACTTCCCTCATGTACCACAATACCTCTAGGAGTAACCCAACCCCTCGAGGTGTCCAACCCCTGATACAACTCACGTTTTCCCTAACCTAGAGCCCTAACTGCTCCCTTGTTGAGGCCTCCGTGCGACTATGGGTTCCCAGACGCTCCCATATGACTACATTAGTGCTACTGTGGCCTTTTTCTGTTATTGTTGCGCCAACGACTGCGAGAATTAAGGCTACTTTCTAGGGCTGGAGCTAACCCTCTACCTAGAAATCCATGAAACTTTCAAAACTCATAAAAGAAATGAAAATGATTCTTTTAAACCAAAACTGGAAACAAGACTTGACCTAACCATCCCCAACCAAGATTGACATTTTGTCAAACACTTGGTAGATATGCCATCTATAGGTCATGAATGCAAGTATGAACATAAGGGATTGTGTTAATGTCCTATAATATGGGTAATCAATTTTTTCTTGTCAAGGTATTTATTTTGGGAATCTCCTGGTAAAGTTTAGCCTATAAATTCACCAGGCATTATAGTCTAAATTGCCTTTGTAAAAAGGTCTCAAATTGGTCTAGTCATTGAAAATATGTGTGTCAAAAGAGGTCCATTAGTCTTGATTTGAATTGTAAGGTAACTAAGGAGCCATCATTGAGGTTTCATGAGTGTCTTGTCATGCGTGAGTGTTGGACAATTGATGGTGGTTGTGTTAGTATTGGGCATGAATTTTGACATAATGTTAACTAGATTAGTAAGAATGTGTGTTACAACAAATTCATGGCTTAGAAGGATTCTCATGATAGCTGCAAGCTTTATGTAGAGAATCATAGCAGAAGGCTTATTGGAAAATCCATAAAATGATGATTACAGTGATGGACCTGATAGAAGTCCATGGTAGCTGCAGGCTTCATGTAGAGGATCATAATAGTGGGTGTGATTTCTGTTGTCTAAAGAGTCAATGGGAAGATAATTTTGCATTCATCTTCCAAGAAGCATAAGGACTCGAAGCCTACATTGGACCCTTTCCATTAGAAAGTGCTATGAACAAGCTTTCCAACGATATGTGGAAATCCAAAAGTGGACTCCTGGATCAAAAGATATGGTCTATTGAAGTTCATGGATTTGAAGCCTTAAGAAGGAAGGAATATCGACATATCAGAGATCATAATGTCAGAGGTCCAACATATCAGCGCACCAAAATATTGGAGGTCTAACATATCGTCGCATCAAAATATCGGACGTTAGTGTATCAACACATCGTCACGTCATGATATTGGAATATTGAAGGTTCGGTACATCAAAGGAGGTTGTATCGGAGATTGGAGGATATTGACACATCAGAACATCAACATATCAGGTATCGAAGTATCATAACTTCTTAAGGTGATGAACCTTTAAAAGTTGTGATATCGATAAAGTTGCGATAGAATTAAAAAGCGTCAAGGAATGTCAATAAAGATTAATGAAGGATTTCGTTGCAAAATCAAAGGTTGACGAGCCCTCTTCTCTATCCTGTAGCAAGACACATGATTGGATTTGATAAGCTACAGTGGAATCTAATGCCAACATGATGTGGCAATACGATAAGACACATGGAAACATATGATTGGCTCTGATAATCTATAATGGCATCTGATGTCAGCATGATGTGGAAATATGACAGGACACGTGGCAAACATATTCAGCCTTATTGAGTAGTCTAATGGGCCAGAACCAAGTGACACATGTCACCCATAAGGAGTTTCCACATGGAGTGATGATTTCATATCAGAGATCAGCATATCAGAGGTTGAAGACATTGAAAATCTAGAATAGTTGGAGTTTGGAAAAGTTCTGATAAAGGGGCTTCCAATATTGGGTTGGCACATGGTCGTGAGAGTTCAAAGAACAAGGGCACAAAGTAGTTAACAAAGAAATAATGGCCCTCAGCAGGAGTCTGAAGGCTTAGCACCTTAATGTTAAGCAGTAGCTCACAACGCTCAATCCCATGAAGGAGAAATGCTCAAGGAGCTCAGCGTCATAGGAGATAAAGATATCGGAACTGAGAAGTATCGAAGCATTACAACGATGAGGAATTTCTTCAATAAGATAATACAGAGAGTTAAAGGAGCAATCAGATGTAGCAGGTACATCAGTAGCAAGTACTAGATGCATCTAAATTTGCAAAGGCAAAGGGAACTATCAATGGAGAATCTTTCTTGGAAGGCCTATAATATGATCTCAACATTCAACATGAGATTCATCATCTATTTCTAAACAAGCCAACTTTCCAGACCTACACAGAGGTAGATGAAAGATTCATAAACATGGTAATTTTTTCTATCCCAGGTGAAGAGCGATGGGACTAATTACTAGAGTTAGTCGAATGAGCACAAACAGAAGACCTACAAATTTGGCAACAACATAAATAGAAGGAGTCGAAAAATAGCTACAGTCAGCAACATATTTGCTTCAAAGATTCAACAGAACAGTCGAATTTGTTCAGAATTACTATTATTTAGTTATTTTTTAGAAATATCTATAATTTTGTTAAATATTATTTTGTAATAAATTCCTTTTTGGAATCCGAAGTTAGTTCGATATAAAGTCTATAAATATTTTGTAATAAGATTTAGAAAGGGTTGGATTATGTATGAAGATAAGAGCTCTACCTTGTACTCAAAGTAATCAATTTTCAAATATACAAAGGCAGTTTTGTTCTAGGATTCTATGGTGATGTTTTTCTCATGTTAAGTTTTTCCTTTTCTTAGTTTCCATATGGATTTCTTTGCTGATTGTTGCAAGAAGATTAAGAGTTGAATTTATTTAAGTGTACTTTTCTCTAGCTTGTTTTAAACAATCTTAATGTTTTTCTCATGAGATAAAATATAAAATTCATTTAAATATGCTTTATATTTAATTGGTCATCTATTGATAGAGGACGGAGCTCTACGGCTGAACCCAGGAACCCTAGCGACCGCCATGGAATCTCAAGTGCCCGCATATGCACTGCACCTCGGTCATGGAGGACAGGAGCCAACGCACAGGAACAATGATGGCGAAGAGGTTAAGCCCATCGCAGAGTGGGCCAGAGCACAACAGCACCAGTGATTCACAGCTGAACTGATTGCTCTAAGCAACAAATACGATAAGAGGAGGAACGAGACAACGACAATGCTAGATTTTCAGGCAAATACAATATTGGATCTGAAGCTTGGCACAATTTGTCTTACACGTACCTGCTCTACAAATCAGAATCTGATAGCGCAAACCCTAAAAGGCTTCTGCAAGGACTTGGATTGATCTCTCTCACCACGGAATGGCATACTAATCACATATCTGCCAAGGATCCAACAGATCTGGCACACAACAGATCGAACAACCCATATTAAACCTAGATCAGGAAGCATGTTCACCAAAAGCCTCTGTTCTATCTTGGATCGCAGCACGCAACTTAGATCTGGGGGCATGCAGCTGCCAAGATACCCCTCCGGCTTGAACTACAGGCCCAATGCGCAGAAGAAGACCATAATGGAAACCATAATGGGTGTATAAAACTCAGATTTGCCACTAAACAAGTAGATCTGGTGCTCAACAAACAAAACAGTCTACACCAAGCCCAGATCTAGAGGCCTGCTCACAAAAAGTCTCCTCTTCGCCTTGGATCATAAGCTCATATCATAGATCAAAGCCGGCAACAGAGAGATGCGATGATGGTGCAGGAACAGGCAAATACCCCAACATTGGAGCCTGAAGAAACTACTCCTGAAATGCTCGAAGGTAGACAAAGTACGCTTTTTATCAGATCCATGGAAGGGAACACAATATGCATCAAGATAGGGAGATCAGAGGAGGTAAAAATACTCAAACATAGGATACAAGAAACGATTGGAATCCCACCATGAAAACAACTCCTGATATACACAGGAAAAGTGTTGCGGGAGGAGAGCAAGCTAAAAGAATATGACATAAGCAACCATTCAACCATCTGTCTTAGCACAAGACTCCGCGGAGGTTTTCCTAGCACAAGCTCAAAAGCACCTGTTTCCTTCAAAGATGCAGTAAAAGGGAAGATGGAGTCTCAAGCGAAAACAGAACAGCAAGCTACAACCCCTGGGGTCTACATCGTCGAGCAGACAACTCAGAACCCTGCATTAACAATCGTTGTACCCGAGGTAAATGATATACATGCTGATTTTTTATCTAAAGTAGTGATATGCAGGTTTAATGGTTTTTGGCCCAAACCAGAAGCCCTTCATCAATGGATTTACTCCATATGGATAGAAAACTGCGATCTCCATCTCTGTTCAAAAGGGTTTTTTATTGTCAAATTCGACACAATAAAGGACAAAGAATATGCATTGATCGAGGGACCATGGTTATGGGGGAATGTTGGCCTTTTTATGACACCTTGGTTCCCGGAATTCGACCCAAACACCATGGTGGTTATGTAGATTATCTTTCGGATCCATCGCATTCAATTTCTTTTTTGATGGACGTTTCGAACCAACAACAGTGGTTCATCTTCAGGATGTGAAAATGGTGGTTTCCAAAATGCCAGTGTGGGTAAAATTATATAATTTACCTCTGCACTTTTGGCACTTCAAAGTATTAGAAGGCATCGACAACACCTTGGGGAAATTCTTAAAATCAGACAATGAGCGCCTACCCAAGGATATATATACATTTGCTAGGATTTGTGTGGAGGTTGATCTTAGTCAAGGATTACCAGATCACATCCTCTTACTCCACAACGAAAAGCAATGGGCCCAGTCACTTGATTATGAAAACACTACCTTTCGATGTTGCATATGTCATCGAACTAGTCATTTACAAAGTATGTGCCCACAAAACAAAAAAGATAGGAAAAGAATATAGCCACCAAAGCCGAAAGGCTGGTAGTTTTCAACCACATGGGTAGATGACATAGAAGAGGGAAAAAACACAGAAACCACCAATATATTTCAAGAAGCAGAATATCCAGGAAATAATCTATAACTCAGCAAAAAAATCTTTCCACACAACCTACAGAATGAAGAAAATCAGATTGAATATGCAATAGATCCAAAGACAACCAATCCATAGCAACAATGTGAGAATCGCACCCCAGGGCAAGAAATTGGAGGCAGCAAGCGAGCATACTCCATAGAAAGCTCAGATTTTGAAAAAGAAATCCCATCTGTCACAAACGAAGCACAAATGATTATTCTAACAGCCACACCCAACAATGAAGGTTGGCGGAAAGTGGAAAAAAAGAAAGGTAGGAAAGCATAGATAGACAACAGTTTCTTTTTAGATCCTATCTCCAGCAGGACAAGTTTTGATAAAGCATATGTTGTTTTAGCATATACAACATGTAACTTTACTCAATTATGATTAAAATTGAGATTTTTCCATGGCAAAAAAATAAAATAAATAATTGGTCATCTACTTTTTCATCTCATCCACACCATAAGTATTTGAAGATCCAGGAGTTTTCCTCCCCTGCCCTATTACAGCGACTCTGTTAATTTGTAATTGATTACCCAAAAGTTTTTTACTCCATGCCCAATGGACTTTTCCAGCTTATTTCAACCAAAATTTTGAAAAATCCACCTCGAACTTTGATACCTAACCTAAAATATAAACATTAAAATTAAAAAGCATACAAAGAGAGACATCTCTGAAGCTGGAAGGGCTATATCCTAGCATTAAAAGTGGTTAGTGGTTAGCTTTGTACTTTTCTTTATCAACCTAGGAAAATTACAGAGTGCTAACATTTTGGTGACCATACTAGGGAACGAGATGTGCCATCTTCCTCGGGAAAGATCATTAAGTTTCAGATTTAATTTTTTATGGTGGGAAACAATCAGACATATGAAGGTTGAACCATTCACCTAGCAACTCCAATCAAGCTTCAAGCTTATCCAAAGACTCCACTGGTACCAAGATTTAGAAATCAGGGTTTCACTAGCGACTCTATTAGTTCAAAGATGGATTCTCAATCCAGAAGGTATGATCCTTTTAAAACGATATCACATTTGAGGTTTTCTGAATCACACACCTCATATAGATTGGCAATCATATTTTCCAAAATTCAAAGATGGAAAAGGAGATGATGATGCCTTTCATTTGATCAAATTTCATATGCGCATACATAGATTAAGAGTTGATTTTCATGAGGGATATTTGATGAAGATGTTTATGGTAACTTTAGAATGAAAAGCATGGCCTTGGTATGAAGGATTGTCTCCCACTAGTATTTATTCCCTTAAATATTTCCACACTGTGTTCTGTAAGAATTATAAATATAGTTATTCTTCTATAACATTGGTTGAAACCTTGTGTGGAGATTTTGAAAGTCTTTTGCAACATTTGGGAATTGATATTGAGGATGAGGATTTAATGGATCATGAAATCAACGAAACCCTATCTGAGCTATATTTGCATCAGGAAAGCATAATAATAGGAGCTAGTTTCCATGACATTTAGGACAATATTTAGCAAAATACAGTTTCACCTTTTATTATAGATAAGAATTATGATGTTCAAATTCATAATTTTTCCCTTGAGAATGATGATGAAACTCTACAGTCCTTAGAATATTTAAAAATGAAAATGGTGATTTGGATAAGCCATCAGAGTTTGAAATCCTCCAATCTTTTCCAGAGTCATTTATTCCAATAAATAGTCAGATTAGATTCAATGAAGAAGTGATACCTGCATACGACAACTGTAATTTAGAGCTTAAAAGAAAATATGAAAAAGAAAATGATGTTCTAGGCACTTTGGACAACCAAAATAAGATTATTTTCTAGTTGAAAATAAGAATGTTTTGATCTTTTAGCTCGTCAAGAAGATGGTTATCAAAGGCAGATTTATGAAGTTGTATATGATACTTTTTAGTCTAAAACACAGGAAAACAACGAGGATTTAGTTCTTCTTTTTAATTCCTTTGAAAATCAGGTTAATACTCTTGTTGAATTGCATGGAAAATTTTTATATGATCTTCAAACACATGCCATGGCTATCATTCGAAAATGTATATAGTTTCTCCCTAAATTGCATAATAAGAGAGATGAACAATTGGCTCATTTCCCATTCAATGATGATCTTAAAACTGTTGAATCGGAAATAAAGCAGCTAATAGAAAATCAGGAAAAACAATATTTACTTAATGATCAAGAAACATATAAGCATTCTCTCCATGATTTCTATGACCCTTTGGGCAAGTTGTTGCAGTCATTAGAACAGGAGAAAGTTGTTGAATTTATGGATCATGAAGAGATTTTCAGTGGGATGCTTTAGCTGCCATTTTCTAAATTTCTATTTCTACTTGGAGAAGATGCATGCAAGCTCCAGTTAATTAGCCATTTGATTGATTGGTTGCATTGGAAATATGTTATTACATGATATTGCATTCATTTTAGCTATTAGTGTAGCAGTGTGCAATTAGGCTTGATATTCAGGCATTTGGGTTTTCATTTGCAGTTGGTTTGTAGCATGTTTTCAGTTTTAGTGTTTGTGGTTTTCAATAAAGATCAAGAGTGCTCTCAGGGAAATATGAATGAGGACACATTCTACCAGTTTTAGTTTCAGTTGAAAACCATTGTAGCAATCAATTTGTGGATTTTTAATATTAGGAATAGCGCAATGGAGAAGCCTACTAGTCCATAGTGTTCTTCCTCACAGGGAGGATATAATACCCATTGGAGCCACTGTTAGGGTCCTATAATATAGGTAATCAAAGTCTCTTTTTCCATTTATTTATTTTCAGAATTTGTTGGTAAAGTTTAGCCTATAAATTCACCAGGTATTATAGTCTAAATTGTCTTTGTATAAAGGTCTCAAATAGGTCAAGTCATTGAAAATATGTGTGTCAAAAGAGGTCCATTAGTCTTGATTTGAATTGTAAGGTCCCTAAGGGGTCATCATTAAAGTGTCATGAGTGTCTTATAATGAGTGAGTGTTGGACAATTGATGGTAGTTGTGCTAGTATTGTGAATGAATGCTAACACTGATGTCAACCAGACTAGCAAGAATGTGTGTTAGAACAAATGCATGGCTCAGAAGGATTCATATGATAACTGCAAGCTTTAAGTAGAGAATCATCATAGAAGCAAGATTATTGGAAAATCCATAAAATGATGATTATAGTGATGGACCAAGTGGAATTCCATGGTAGCTGCAGGGTTCATGTAGAGGATCATCATGGTGGGTGTGATTTCAACTGTCCAAATAGTCAATGAGAAGAGAAGTTTACAGTCATATTCCAAGTAGTATAAGGAATCAAAGCCTACCCCATAACCTTTCCATTGGGAAGTGATATGAACAAGCTTTCCAACAATATGTGAAAATCCAAAAGTGGACTCCTGGATCAAAATATATGGTCTGCTAAAGTTCAGGGAATTGAAGCCTTAGGAAGGAAGGAACATCGACATATCAGAGATCGAAATGCAGGAGGTCCAGCATATCGGCGCATCGAAATATCAGAGCTCAGCGCATCGGCATATCAAAGATCGGAATGTTGGAGGTCCAATATATCATCGCATCAACATATCAAAGATCAGAATGTCGGAGGTCCAGCATATCGACACATCAGAATATCAGAGGTCAACGTATCAACACATCACCATATCAGATTATTGGAGGTTCGGTACATTGGAGTAGGTTGTAATGGAGATTGGAGAATAATGGCAGATTGGAGCATTGACAGATTAGAACATCGCC
Source organism: Pinus taeda (assembly GCA_000404065.3). Taxonomy (NCBI): domain Eukaryota; kingdom Viridiplantae; phylum Streptophyta; class Pinopsida; order Pinales; family Pinaceae; genus Pinus; species Pinus taeda. The sequence goes on from APFE031314066.1 coordinate 57,098, forward strand.
ATATCGAGTATTAGAGTATCGAAAATTATTAAAGTGAGGAACCTTTAAAAGTTGTGATATCAATAAAGTGTCAATAGAATTAAAAAGCAGTGAGGAATGTCGATAAAGATTAACGAAGGATTTCGTTGCAAAACCAAAGGTTGACAAGCCCACTTCTTTCTCCACTAGCAGGACACATGGCAACATATTATTGGCCCCGATAAGCTACAATGGCATCTGACGTCAGCATGATATGGCAGTACAATGGGACAAATGGCAGCATATGATTGGATCTAATAAGCTACAGTGGCATCTGATGTAAGCATGACACAGAAGTACGAAATGACACATGGCAAGCATATTCAATCTTATTGAGTAGTTTAATGGAACAGAACCGGGCGACACATGTCACCTCTAAGGAGTTGCCATGTGGAGAGATGACATAATATCGGAGGTTGAAGACATCGGAACTCTAGAATAGTTGGAGTATGGAAAACTTTCGATAAAGGGGGCTTTCGATATTGGGTTGGCACATGGTCGTGATAGTTCAAAGAACCAAGGGCGCAGAGTAGTTAACAAAGGAAGAATGGCCCCCGGCAGGAGTCTGAAGGCTTAGCACTTGTTGTAGTGGCTACAACCACTGTCGAAAATTTTGGCTCGCATGCAAATTTCAAAGCCTACCTCGGATCCTGCGATCAATCGTTCCTTGGTCACTTGTTGGTAAGCTGATGATCTCAATCTCCCCTCCTTGATCTTAAGAGTTGTCCATGTTCTCCTATTTATGTGTCATCTTTGGGGATAGGGATTGTTGTTTGTCATGCAAAGGGGATGTTGTTTTGCTTAAAGGGAAATCATGCATGCATGAGTTCTTATCATCACATAGACATGTTTCACACTCACTTCATGCACTCTTGTCACAAAGGTTTTTGCATCAAGAAGAGTATGTTTTATACATTTTGGATGGTCTATGTTGTACCACTAAATGTTCGTGTGTGATCATAGTCAAGTCCTGTCATTGCTTACTTATGTGTCACTAATCTCACACTTAGCCATTTCCCGAGCAACCTAGCCTCATCCAGCTTCCCATAACTCTGCACTTTGCTTCTGCAACTCTCAAGATTTCTCCCTGGCCTGCTGGAAATGTGCAGTGTGCAGAGACCCCAGCCTCCCTTGGCATCCAAAACTGCACAATGGTTTCCTCTAGTGTCCTTCCCCCAACCGGAACCCACTGTCTCTAGAAACTGCGTAGTATTGTCTCTCAGCTACCCCAGCTACACTACACTCAGAAACTATGCAGGGGTGTCCTCCTAGGACCCCATCCCACAATAGTGTCCTATGCCTCAAAACTGTGCAGTGTTGTCCAAGTTGTCTTCTCTGTCTTGCATGCAAAAACTACACAGATGGGCCTCCCAGGGCCTCATTCCAATAGTATTCACTGCCCACTGAAACTGCGTTGATCTATCTTTTAGTGACTACAAGAAAAGGTGATAAGCTAATATCATTCCCAAGGAGTTGAGGAGAAGGACCAAGAGACTAAGTGATGGAAAAATATCAAGACCACATGCAAACTCCGCCGGATGCATGATCATCTTAAGGGTAAGTATGGTAAGTAAATAAAACCTTTTGAAGTACCTCTCTAAATTTAGTTTGCAGGACTGCTTGTCATTGTCATATCATCCTATCTTTAGTAACATGCATGTGTGCAAACACAAAAAAGTCATTTCATGTATTTCCTCTATATGTCTTGCTTCCTTTTCGCTTGTTTGACCAACAGTCATCTTCGGCATGTTGATTTCTATGACATGCTTGCAACCTTGTTCTGGTGATGTTGGAGGCTTTTCTTGGTGTGTATCAGTTGTGTTCATTATATAAATATCTATCGCACTCACACACGAAGTTGTAAACAGTGTCGTGCAAGTGTTTTCACGGTCATTCAATGATCTATCTCAAGTGTCACACTTGTCGCTCTCAACCTTTAGAAAGTCGCACTGACATGCTGTGTTTTTGGTTTGAGGTGTCTTGTCATCGAGTCATGTTGATTGTTTGTTTGCAAGGTCATGTATACACCAGATCACTTGCTCACAAACTTCGCCATTTTTCCGAAAATCTGTTGATCGCACCACTCTCCATGAGTTGAACCTCCACTGAGCTGCATTGCGCAATCTCAGCCCTTAGTGGCCAAGCATTATTGCCAAGAACTATGTAAAGCGTGACGTTGCCCCCTAGGTAGTTTGCACTACACAATTCTAGAATCAATGTGGCTCACTATCGCCTAGAACAAGGCAGAATTTGCCCAAGAAGACATTTGAGTCTGCACTCCCTAAAACCCTATCCATCAAGCCTCCCGCATGTCAACTGGAGAATTTGATTTGAGCAGTGACCCAGGGTTGCACTCATCTCTAAAGCTATGCAGAAGTTGTCCAACCTGCCTACCTACACTACCTCAAGAAAATGGGCAGACATGAGGGACAGGCACCTGCTACTTGTCACTGCATTGTCTTGGAAAATTGTACAGTTTTGCCATGGAGTCCCCCTAATGGCCTGCTCTCCACTCCTCTTGAAAACTGCCTAGTTTTCATTGACATTCCACCTATTTCCTGGAACCCTGCTCAGCACAGAAACTGCACAGTCATGTCCTGCTTTACTGCCTCCCAAAACTGTACAGTTCCGACCAGCAGGCTCCCACAGCCTGATCCCATCCTCCTCTGGAAAACTACGCAGTTTTCACTGCCAGTGCCCCTTGCTACCCGCATTGCCTTCCCCAGAAAAACTCTGCAATTCTACCTCTCAGCTTAGCCATATCCCGTAGATGTCAGTGATGTCCCAGATTTCTCAACCTAGCCTCTCAGTGACCTCTGCGCAGTTTTTCCCAATAGTGCCCCAGAGCCTCGCATCCTGGCTTGACATGTGCTCTGCATTGTTTAAGAGCCTTGTCCTCTCTCCTCGTCACCTGCACCTGGAAACGAAAGATGATGCATCATGGTAGACTAGGGAATTTCTGGATTTGATGTCGTCTCGTCATGAGTGATTGCAGAAACAGGTACATGAATGAGACATGGCGCGAGGATGAACGGGATGAACAAGGAGTGCATGCGAGGAGACTGGCTTGCAATTGGATGAACACATGAAGCATACCAGGTAGCAAGGGAAGGAGACACGTGCACATGCATGACCCATCAAGCAAACACCAAGACCATTGAAGACTTCTCTCACTTTTCCATGCGGAGGTGAACCTATGGTACACCACGAGCACACTCATCACTCAAAAACACATCAGCTCGACATGAATAGCACAACCAACATGTGCATACCAGCAGTTTCATGTTGAGTTGTGTCATGAGTCACCTCGGCCACATCACTACTTTGGGTCACACTTGTGTAATCAATGTAATCTAACGTGGAAGTCCAAGAGACCCACGAATGAAGTTAAAGAGTCATGTAAGTCGAAGAGTCATGTAAGAAGAACAATCATGAGGGAAGTCAAAGATTCATAAGGGTCAAGTTCATCCTTAGCTATATATACCCCTCATTTGTACATGCAAGGGACTTTTCACCTTGGCCCCTCCCACATAGCCTTGAGAGTTTGTAATCTTTCCTTTAGAAGTGAGCAGTGGCTCCAATGCTCCACTACTAGGGCTAGTGATGTAAGGTGTACAAAAGTGTCTTGGAACTTTCGCTTAATTCAGAAGCTTGTCACAAGTCAACACGTTTTCATGCATGTGTTGCATTCGTTTGTAAGACTATTCTTTAAACGCTTGTAATGCATGTTTGCTTAACTTGTACTAGGATAGTTAAACTACTTTGGTTATTCTAGTGCATATATTATTGAAGATGTGTTGTAATGGTTGCTATTTTTGTCTCGTCCATGTGGACTACTCTGTCGGACACTAGACAAATTCATTCTTGTATATTTGTTATAATGACCGTTGCATCTGTGTAGACTACTCCACTAGGTGTTGTACGTGTTATTCATTTACCTTAGTGTTTGTGACTGCCGCATTCATGTGGACTAATCTGTTGGGTGTTGTACGTGATATTCATTTACCTCAATATTTATGACTACCACATCTGTGTGGACTACTCGGCCAGAGGCTGCGCAGATCCCATTGTGTTGTGTGTGTCTATGCCTGAGTTGGGACCACTCCCTCTCGACCTGAGACTCACTTTCACCCTCCCCCTCTATAGTGAAGGAACATAGACACAAGTAACACTAAGCACTCACCAAGCACACGTACCTTGTTGTTTGAAGACTAAGTATACCGCTCTCATGCGCTGACAAGCAAGAGCTAAGGCATATCCTTAAGATAATGCAATTGGGCCATCATACCGAATGGGACTCCTACACCAAACGGTGTGAGGTCTAGTTGGGACTTCATACCAGGGAGATCACATGAATGTTGGCGGATCCAACATCGTCAACATTTTTGGCACTAGAAGGAGGGCCAGATGACAAGTTGAGCTCGTTGCATCTAGATTTAATCTCTTATTAAAATGGATCATACACAAATCATGCTCCTGGGGTGTTTCTCCCATTTCTCCCTTAATCAACTATCACTCCCCGATGAGCTTCTCAATCACTTGTCCTTGTCAAAGTTTGACAGTGAGGACAGAACATCTGTAACCAAGCACATTTCTAATTTTCTTCATTTCTGCGAATTTCATGAAATTGATAATGAGGCGCTTGTTTGTGTACTTTTCTTCCTCACCTTTGAAGGTCTTGCTAATCGGTGGTGTCATACCCTGCCACCTGCTTCCATCCATTCCCTTCTTACTCTCGTCAACGAGCTCCATCAAGCCTTCAATAAGTATAACCACTGAGATGTATTTGAAAGAATCTCTCATTTAAGAATGAAGCATGGCGAATTAGTTGAGGACTTTGCTACCCACTTCCTTCACCTTTATCATGAAATTCCTGAATAGTTTTTGGACCTTGACTTCATGAGCCAAGAGTTGAAACGCTTGGTTCATGTTTCTTGTCCCGGTGAACCTCCTGATTTCCCTTCTTCCTCGACTCTTGCAAATCATGAGGCCCTCGTTTGCAGAGGAGGAGCCCAACACCCCATTTGTTCCTTGTCCTCCTCCCTTTTCAGTCTCGAAGTGGGTGCCCCCTCACAGCGATTGCAAAGTTGAGAAATTTGCACAGAGGGTGCCTCCTCACAGTGTTCGCAAAGCTAAGAAATCTATGTGGAGGGTGCCCCATCGCAGCGGTCTCAAAGCTGAGAAATATGCGCAGCATGTTCCCAGCCCATGTTCTCAGTCGTCTCCCACTCCAATGAGGGAAATTCCAGAATGGATCAAAATTCCTATGGAGAAGACTCATTCCTCCAATCCACAAGAGGACATCATCATTCATAACCCAAGTCTCGAGTCTGATATGCATCTATGTCGTCCTCCATCATCTATAAGCCATGACTCCTTGTACCATGACTCGCTTGATCAATCTGCTTCACGAGCCAGTTGTGTGCATTCTCTTGATTCTTAAGATGTTGGCTCAATTGCAATCATATATGAGGCAGTCTCACTACACAGGCGGAGGAGCAGAAAGGTGAAGACATAATCAATTCCTCCTCTATGCTTTAAAATGGTTCACATCAAGGCTATGAGCTTCCATTATTGAACGATTTTCAACCCGCTAATCTTGGTAAAACATCATGCACAATTAATTCTTTCGATCAACCTCCAGTCTTGGACTGTCATCACTCCCATGCTTCCATATGTTGTGATGAACTCCCAAGCACATCATGTGATCTGTTGTTCTCTCATGTACACTCTAACTCAGATCTAGAATGTGCTCCGGTTAAAGAAAACGTCCATATCAAAACTTCCTTTGCACCTCACTTGCCCTTGTGTCCTACCATTCAGAGTGCATCTACATACGACAGAGATACTTCCTATTATCTTTCTTCTTCATTTGATGAGTTATTTCCTCAATCAACACAAGGCAATGAGGTTGTTCATGATGAAAACAGTATCAACGCACAAGACTCTTCCCACTCGTCATCATTTTATATGTTGAATGAAGACAACTCATCAAGTCAGCTTGCTAAAGTTGAAAAGTTTGATGAAGCTTGTGACAGAGATGGCTGCCATCCTTAGAGAAGTTTTGAAATCAACAACAACATCCATCCTCAAGCAATGCACGATCTGGTTCACATCTCAAAATGCAATTTTTCAATTCTAGAAAGTTTCAAGATGTGACAGGGAGTCGAGGCACTTCATTGTTTGTTGATGGTTATGTCGGGACCTCGTGACTCTGGTAAAACCCTCGAATCGAATCAGATCTGGTTTCTCACGCACAATCCATCCATATGCATGGTTGCACTTGACGTGGATCCCCGTGTAAAAAATGTTTACTACTTTGTGTGTGATATTTCAAGATTTCAAAATTTCACTCATGACTGAATCCACGAGTCTGTTACAGCATGTCCATCTTCATGCATGTCTCTTACATCCAACTCGAGTTGGGAGTGTTCGTATCTCATGTAATCATGGAACTGTCAAGTTTATTATCTCAAATATTGTCTTTGTCTGGAATCATACTTATTAGATGTTCTCTCTCGTGATCAGCTCCTTGGTCTTCTTGCACATCTTGCACTTCAAATGTGCCCGCTTATCACACCAGTGATCTCCATGTGTGATGACAAGTGCACAAGCTATCACGTGAATCAATTTCCTCTCATTTCACCACACCCCAACTAGCTTCACACATTCATAGTGTTGGCATCCTTTCTACATTCCTCTGATGACCATGATGCCTGCATACTTTTCCACCAATTGTAGGTGGGTGTTTTGTCATATCTAGTGCACAACGAACTTGGTTCCATCATTCATAGCATTCATGAGATTGTTCTAAAAATTTCTTTGTTCATGTCAAACTGGGAATCTAGCATCTCGACCAACTCATGTGATCTTTCTTCTATCTTGGGTGATTGTCATGCAGTTTATCATTTTCCCAACAACACGTCCAACAATAGTTGCTTCACGCACTATGATCTTCACTGTGTAACATCTTTCGCCTTAGACTTCTGTCAAGCGGGTGAGGCACTTCAGCTTGCGCTGATGACTATGGTAGGTCCTCATTGTCTTGACATGACCGACAAGCATGATTAGATCTATCTATCCATACTAGATTCCTAACGTGATCCCCTCTCTCGAATCAGAAATCCATCTTTTCAAAGATCACGAGTCTTTCAAAACAACCATCATGAATCTTATGATCCAATCATTGAATGGCTGGAACAATCTTACTTTACGAGTCATGTTATAAGTAACAAGCTTCAGTCCTTCCTCACGCTCATTAAGAAACTTGGCGCAGATGAACACACACTCACAAGAGGCTTATGAGGTTTGTTGAAAAATGGTAGTCATTGAAGAGGAAAGCATGTGTGTTGGGTGGTTGTGACACATCTTTCTACCCACATGCAATACCTTCTCTCTCATGTGCAAGATTGTTAAGTTTTTGTATTTTCTGTTGCACACTATTTCCTATCTGTTTTAATCTCTTGCATCTTTGTGGTTTCAAGTCGGGTACGCCTATGGTGGCTTCACTGGAAATTTCATTTCACATAACCCTGATTGTTTAGCATAGGAGTAGGAGTAGTGTTTGTTTTCTTGCTTTGCTTTGATTTCTAGTTTTCATGTTTGTTTGCTTACTGACTTGGTTTGATGCTTGCTTGCTTGATTTTCTTACTTGTTTTTCTTTCACTTTACTTCTGCTTTTTTCTTTCTTTGCTAGCTTATATCCGTAGGTTAGCCTCACATGAAACCGTGTTTGGCTCTCGAGACAAGCCGGGAAAATCTAAGAGGACTTGTACAACTATAAACATCTAGTTATCTGTTGTCCTCTCTCTTTATGAAGATATTTTTGTCTTCAGTAGATGATACCCTAATGGAAAATACATTCCATTCAGAGTGAGTCTTGGTGAAAACACAATGCTTACACTGTTAACTAGTACTGCCTACTCTAATTGGTTCTTTTGGGTTAACCCTTGTCAACTCAGTCAAGTAGATTAAGGTGAGGAGGAAAACCTTAAAAAGTATGTCAAAGGTATATATAACATACTTCTATGAAGGAACAATCTCTTATGCTCTTAATAAGTTGAGATCCCTCTTCCGCCTATGAAATAAATAAGTGCCTATGCACAGTTCTTTCAAAAAATGAAAAATGAATAAGGCGAAAGAAGAGAAATAATTCATGCACAAAGAGGTAATACAAGTAACTCCGTTGGGGTACTGACCAGGCTCGCTGGCAGCGGAACGATGCTTATGTTCTTGCATGACTCTGTCGGGTTATTGTCTAGGCCTACTGGCAACAGAGCAACACCAGAGCTGAAACTTAAACTTTGACAGTGACATTACTTGTGCATCAATATACCCCTCATCCCCAATCGAAACAACTAAGTTGACTTGGCTTGGAATGTGTGCTGACTGATCAAGAGAATGGTAGGGACTACATCTCTCACACAAGCTAGTGCAGAAGCCATCATGATCAAAGAATTGAAATACTTCTGGAAGGGTTAGACTCGAGTTTCACGAAACAAGGTCCATACAAAGGGCTAGAGTTCTACCAGTGTATCACCAATGTTATAGCGGATACAACCACCCTCCAAAATTTTGGCTCACATGCAAATTTCAGAGCCTACCTTGGACCCTGCGATCGATCGTTCCTTGGTCACTTGTTGGTAAGATGATGATCTCAAGCTCCCCTCCTTGATCTTAAGACTTGTCCATGTTCTCATCTTTATACAAGATCTGTCATCTTTGGGCATAGGGATTTTTGTTTGTCATGCAAAGGGGATGTTGTTTTGCTTCAAGGGAAATCATGCACTCAATAGTTGTTATCATCACATAGACATGTTTCATACTCACTTCACGCACTCTTGTCACGAAGGTTGTTGCATCAAGTAGAGTATGTTTTATACATTCTGGATGGTCTACGTTGTATCACTAAGTGTTTGTGTGTGATCATAGTCAAGTCCTATCATTGTTTACATATGCGTCATTGATCTCACACTTAGCCATTTCTCGAGCAACCTAGCCTCATCCAGCTTCCCGGAACTGTGCACTTTGCTTTTGAAACTCTCAAGCTTTATCCCTTTCCTACTGGAAATGTGTAGTGCGTAGAGACCCCAACCTCCCTTGGCATCCAAAAGGTCGTAGTTGTTTCCTCCAGTGTCCTTCCTTGAGTCGGAACCCACTATCTCCAGAAACTATGGAGTATTGCCTCTTAGTTACCCAGGTTGCACTGCACTCAGAAACTGCGTAGGGTTGTCCTCACAGGACCCCATCCCGTAGTAATGTCCTATGCCTCAAAACTACGTAGTGTTGTCCAAGTTGTCCTATCTATATTTCATACAGAAATTGCACAGATAGGCCTCCCAGGGCCTCATTTTGACAAAAGTCACTGCCTGCTAAAACTGCATTGATTTATCTTTCAGTGACTACAAGAAAAGGTGAAGGGCTAAGATCACTCCCAAGGAGGTGAGGAGAAGGATCAAGAGACTAAGTGATGGCAAAAGATCAAGACTGCATGTAAACTCCGTCGAATGCATGATCATCTTGAGGGTAAGTATGGTAAGTAAAGAAAAAATTTCAAAGTAGATCTCTTAGTTGAATTTGCAGGGTTGCTTGTCATTGTCATATCATCTTGTCCTTAGTAACATGCATGTGTGCAAACACAAAAAAGTCATTTCATGTGTTTCCTATACATGTCTTGCCTCCTTTTTACCTATTTGACAGGTTGTCATCTTCAACATGTTGACTGTTATGTCTTGCTTGCGACCTTGTTCTAGTGATTTCGAAGGCTTGTCTTGGTGTTTATGAGTTGTGTTTACCATGTAAACATTTATCGCACTTGTTATCACTCAGGTTGTTCCCTGCTTCCTATAGGGAATACGGCCGAGGTAACCACTAACCAATCTTTTAGCTGCAGGTCCTAGCCTACCTACAACCAGAGAGGGCTCTCTCTTTGAAATTTAGCTTTGTTTTGGAGTATTTTAGGCTAGTTATGATGAACAGGGTTTGGTTTTAAGTTTGTTGGATAGTGATCTCAGACAGAGCTGGGGTGCAAGTATAAAACGGTTTTTTCCATTGGGCAGTGGAGTCACTAAAAGTGCAATCACTAAAGGAATTTCTTGGTGAAAAGGTAGTACCACAAAGTAGAATAGGCAAGCTAAGAACAATTTTCAAATCTGGAAATGATGGGATGAAATCAGGGAATGAAAGGCAATCAAGAATCTTTCATTGTACTGGCAGAAGGAAAGTGTATGAACATTGTGCAGGAGCAATTAAGAATTCCTAAACATTATTCAAATGGAAGAATTAGTGCAAACATGAGCAGTTAAGAATTCATATTTATGACTAATCATGAAGAAAACATAATTAATAGCAGAGATTTAACACAGGGTGCATTTAAACAAATCCTATGCTATTCTTCTTCACTGTTATCAAGATCATGAAACATACATGGAATCTACGAATATAGAGAACATAAAACACAGTTTAGTATAACTTATTGTTCCATAGCATGACACAGGAATTCTGTAGCAGGTTCCAGAACATCCAATCCACCTTCAGATGGTTCAGACACAGTGAACTTCAACAGCACTTTGTATTAATAGAGTCTGATATTTTACAGCGCAGTCCAGAAAGAAAATTACCAACCAACAATAATACATCTCTTTGAGAAGTATATATAGGAGTTTTACAAAATATCCCATAGGGAAATATCTGGAAATTAATCTATCCATCCACTCTGACATAATTAATAGCTATTTGTGGAAAAATCGCGCAGCAATAACTAAGGAATTAAAAGCTCTTTACTCGTTGTAGCAGGTGTCCTGTGTGCTGTTGACCCTTTGACTCTGGCAGTCGGTGGGTGACCGCTTCTTTGATGTGTTGTCCTGTAGTGCTGTCCTGTGCCACCTGGTTTGCGCTTTTGAATATTTTAGCGCGAATTTCACCTACTGTCAGTTTGATTTTCTGGTAGCTGAGCCATATAATGCAACTCGCTTATGCAGACAATAAATAAGAAGAGAATCAAACTACTTTAGAATCTAAAGCAGGCTTTGCCACCAATCCTCTGTTGGTAATTGATGTTTTCTTAATTTGAATAATGTTTCATCAGCTTCAGTATATGTGTAATAATTCGGCCAAACTGGAAAAAGGTGTGCTATCTCATGCTCTATGTAAAACAAATCTTCCAGTTTATCATATAAACTCTGCCCTGTGGGAGGGACTGCTTCTTCTGTGCTGCTTGATGATGCTGTGAGTTGATTTTGTACATAAGTACTCAGCGTGTTTGCATATTGCTCCTGCTTTAGTAGCCTCCCAGCACTAGTAACCAGGCTAGGTAAACCTTTGGTTTGTAAATTTGAAAGCCTCTATCTAAAGGCATTTAACTCTATTTGCATTTCTTGGCATTTTCTTTCTATGGTTTGGACAAAATTTCTCATGGTCAACACCTTCTTGACTCTTACAATAGTCTCTGTCCTGTTCTAGATGTTCAGTGCTGCCAGCTGGTCACTAGTACGAGTATTCAAAAAGTGAATCAATCGATTGGCTTGCTCAGGCTTATCTGCCATCAATGTTCTGGCCTTATGAGTTTCATGTTGAGCTACAACCATCAATTCTATTTGGTCAAAAATGGTTTGTATTGCTGTCCATTGATCAGCAAGAGATTGGCCAATTTTATTCCACAAAATTGTTTTTATCTCGGTCAGGGTTCTATGGAGAGTGAGGTCTTTCTCCAAGGCCTTTATCTTATTTTCTAGGGCCTTTACTCCCCTGGTTTTCTCAGCAACTGTCATCTTTGATTTATCATAACTAGCCTCAATCTTGGCTAGCTTTTCTTTAGTCTCCTTCATTTCTGCCATTTGTAATTCTAGAGCCTTAATTTCTTTCATCATGGCCTCCATGCTCAAGCTGACCTCTTGCATTGTTGCTACTGTAGTTGCTGCTGAAGTTGAGGCACCTGCTGCTGAAGTTGAATCTGGGGGAGGTACTGCTGTAGTTACTGTTGTTGGAGGAGCTGTAATTATTGGAGTTGTTTGGGATGGTTGAGGGGCCAACTCTAGCTGTTTCCCTCGATGAGCCTCTTCCAATGCTTTCTCTGTTTCAAATATCCTTTGATTTATCCTCGTAAGTAGACTAACCACATCCTCTACTTCCTGTTGTTGCGCCACTTCTGTAGTTTGAGGATGTTTGGTGACTGGAAGCTTCATTTGTTTTCTCAGTGCTGCTATGTCTTCCTCCTTTTTTCTAATTAAGGCCTGTCTGCCTTTGGGATCTTTGGGATCATGTCCCAATTCTATGATGATCTCTTCCAAGGATTTTATCCTATTATCCTTGGCCAATGATGAGGCTTTTTCCAGCTCTAACTGGGCATAAGTATTGTATAAAGAGTTCTGCAATCTATGGGCCGGTAGAGCCTTGTCTGCTAATGTAGAATAAACCATTTCTCCAGCCTGCTTATGTAACTCAATCTGGTCTATTGGATGTATATCTTTTGCCAGGACCTCCAGATTGGTTCTGATGTAATCTGCGGCTAACTGTGGCTGCTATGTAGTAGGTCTGAAATGACTGAGAGTCATCTTTCCTTATTTCATGTCATATGCTGCCATCAGTCTTTGTTGATTTGTTGGTGCCATTCTCATCAACTGATTGTAAAGTTGAAACTTTATTGGCTCATTTCTAGCTTTGATCTGTGAATGCCTTTTTGATATCTGAGCCCTTTTGGGTCTGCTGCTTGGAGGATGAAACCTCCCCACCTAGTTGTCTCTCTTGCTCTTGCTGAAAGGAGGTGGCCGATGTTTCCAAAACATGAGGGATCTGATGTTCAGAAGTTCCCTCACCCCTAATATTTCCTATGGTTTCTTCTGTGATTTCCTCCTCGGCATAGGGGTTTAACCTCTGTCTTTTTTCTCCTTGCTGGTCTATGGATGCCCCTGTGGGTGTGCCCTCTGTTCTGTCTCTCTTTTTACCTCTTTCCTCATTGTGAGGAGTTTGCAGAACAGGGATTTCAGGTGCCTTTGTTTGTGTTAAAGGGCCTTGTTCTTGACCCTTTTCCTAAGTTGAGGATGGTTGCTCTTCCATTGTGCTTTGCTATTCTAAGTGCTCAATGTCCTTGCCCTTTCCTACAGGAAAAATGGTTTTAGCTGGCTGCCGTGAAGATGTAGTTGTTGATGTGCTTGCTCCCACCGGTTGAGGCTATGTGAAGGTGACGTGTGCAACATAATCCAGGTCAATTCTTTTCTCAATTTCTTTCATATCTTTCTCTAATTTTTCCTCTTCAGTAAGCTCTTCATCATCTAATGTGCCCTCTACCCATACTTCTTGATTGGCATATTGTTAAATGTAGGGGATTGGCTGGTGTACATATCCTGAAAGCCTGTGTTTGATTCTTCTAAGGCTTATGAAGTGTTTAGGGTCATATGGTGCCCAGTAGAAGCTCTGTTTCAACATGAGTTCTTGTCCCAGCATATTGTCTGCATCTTTCCATTCTTCTTCCCTTTTATTGAAAACAAAGGGACCCAACTGGCGTCTGATTTTAAGTTGTGCCTTCTTGCTTTTCCCATGGAAATGAGTCAGGTCAGCATTACTGAACTGCCTGAAATACTCCAAGGCAAAAAGTCTCATGGGGACATATCTTGGCAACTTATAGGGAGACAACTCACACCCATAAATTCTTATCACTGTGTGGTTTTGGTAGAAGTACCAATCACCAATGTTGTAGCCTTTTGAAAGATGCAAGATTCTTTGCATTTCAGCAGTGAGTCTGGTAGGAGGAGTCACCATTAACAGGCAAGTGGCTGGGTATATGAACAGGTCAATAAACTCACAATATGTGTATGGAGAATAGTGGACTTCATGGAAAACTGAGGTCCAATAGATGACAGATCTCCTTTCTCCTTTTGGGTCTAGTCTTATGAGAGGAACCTTGAAACTATCTGGGTGATAGTACAACAGCGAATGGTAAATGTAGGAGGTGTATTTAAACACTCTTACTCTCTCCATCATCATGAATTGTTCATGTATTTTGTTTGCTATGAGCAAAAACACAGTCTCATCTACAAACTCTCCTGTTTTGCATCCTAGAATGTAGGAAATCATATCCACCATGAGCTTGCCTGTTTCATTAAACGAGGCCTGATGATAGGGAGGAGGATGATCATACTGGCACTATGGATCCATAAACAGTTGACTAACTCTTGATATTTCTACCTTAGAGAGCCTTGCACCCTGATCCAGCAAGAGTTTCATTGTAAGGGGAACCAGATGCTGAGGAGGCTCAAAGTTCAGCATTTCATTTATGGATTGAGGAGTAATATAGAACAGCACAGACCCATCTGGACTGAGAATTGCTCTCAGAGTGGGTTCATAGTTTGCGTGACATAGATGAATGAAATCAGGCAACACATTGACTGATGGGAGGTAATAGATGGGCATACTGGATTGCCAAATTCGTAGAATATCTGTGTTATTTCTGTGATTATTTCTGAATTGGCACACAGTTTTGAGGTGAGAATTAAGGCCCATCATATCATTGATCTGGAAGTCTCTGTCTGCCAAAGGTAGCCACTCTAAATCCATGTGTGGAGCATTCAAAGGAGCAATGTTCAAGGCTACTGGAGTCTCCATATCTTATACTGCTGGTATTAATTGCAATATGAGTGTAAACAACAATAGTAAGTAGAATTTAGGCTCTGAGGATATTGTGAAAGGTATAAAAACTGATTTTTTATTTCAAATGGACCTCACTGTACAGAGTTTTATGGTAAACAACAAACTTGCAGCACTTTGACTGAGTTTTTACATAAACTGGTTGAATTTGCAGGCTCTATGGACTGAATGCTGAGAGGATAGAGTTTGAATTTCGCCCGAAGAGGCACAAATTTGCAAAGGGAAAGGGAAGCTAACGATTCCCCTTCAGAAAGATAGGTTACAACCAATCGGAAACAGGGCGCTAGAGTAATTTAACTCAATGATTGAGAAATTTTGTAATCTTTGTGGGCGTATATGGATGCACAGTGGGTTGGAATAGTTCGTTTGCAAAGGAAATAAGCTTAAATTGCAAGTTTGTGGTGAATTACCAACTCAAATGATAAATGCAGGACCGTGAGCGATTGGTAGTAGCATTTTTGGAAGCAAAATACAGGTTCTTTCGGCAATTTAAATAGAGAAGTATGAAAAACAGGGCTTCGGGCATAAATCGGGTAAATACCTGTTTATGAGGGCGCTGAGGGTACTTGACAGGTACAGGTCGAGCTATGGAGTCGGGCTGCGGAGCCGAATTGCAGGTTGATAGGCTGTAGAAGCTCTGGAGGTGATTTGTTTGCAAAGGCGCATGCACGTTTTTTGCGAGAGCGAAAAATAAAAATAGGCGGAAAATAGTTGTTTTCACGACTTTTTAACCAAATTTGGACCTCTGGCGCTTTTTCACGTTTTTCCATGATGACATCATCATGACGTATTTTTGTCGTGTAGCGGGTACGGAGAATGACGTGGATGATGATGTGGCAAATGACACGGTAGCGGGGTGCTGACATCATCGGATGACATGGCGCAGGTACAGGGTAGTGGCAGGCGACGTGGCGACAACGTCATGTGGTGACGTAGGCAAAAGGGAAGTGCGGTAAGCGGTTTGCATCGAACCGCCTTTGGTACGGGAGCGGTAAGTGGCAGAGGCGGCCCGATGCAATAGGATGCCGACAGCTGTCCCGATATACGACGGTGAAACCGTCGACCATCGGGTACTATCGTACCGCTACAGAGGGGCGCCCGATATGTATGAGGGCCGTCGGATCTGGGGGAGCCGATCCGACAGTGGACGGGAGGGCAAGATGATCGAGCGCTATTACAAGAGCGCACCCGATAAAATTTGATTTTTGCATGGTTTCAGATGGGTTTAGACCTTCGGTTAAGGATTAATGTTCCGCCGGGTTTTGGTTATTTATTAATCAAATATTAATAAAATCCAAATGAAATGCGTGCACGGGGTAATGGTATGGTTTGGGGGAGGGTTTGATGTGGTTATTTATTTAACGGGTGTTAAATAAATCCCAAAGGTCAATGAATGCGGATGGGTTAACAATGGGTCCCAAATGGACCTAATGTTTCCCGACTTATATTATTTGGCTATAGTTGCCATGGGATGGGATATTTAGTATTTTTGGGGTTTTTATATAGTTTCTTGTAGAATAGGGGTGGGAAATGATTTTAGGGAGCTATACAATAGGGTTAGATGTTAATATGAGTTCTATGGGATGAGAATGAATGGGCAGATGTTAAAGAGATGAAAGAGTATCGAATGACCATTTTTACACAAGAAATGTGGCTTCTTTTCACTAATTCAACTCAGATGTCAACTTGGTTTTTAATAGAAATGGAATGAAACTGGACTTTTTTTGCAAATCCCAAGGTCCTTGAGGGGATGTTAGTGAAATGATTTATGGGGGAATGAAAGGGGAAGTTAGTCATGCTTCCTTGTTGTACCACCAACCAACTGCCCTAGTACCAATTCATAAATGAGATGAGTCCTTCTTGGCAAGACGAAAGTAATGATAACCTTGTTTCTGCAACCTTAAACTACCTACCCAGCCTAATACACCTAACATTTTTTCTTCCTTTGGATTGGGTGCATTTGAACTGGCAAACCCTGATTGTCCTCTTTTTCTTTTGACTGTCCTCCTATCTAAATGTACCCTTATCTCTTCCAAGGGCCCATATTAAGCAGTTGGGCTCCTTAAATTCTCTACTTAGTTACTCATCTGCCAAGCTTGAACTGTATGGACAGATATTCTTTCTCTATTCTACAACAACAATTCAAACATGGCATGGTCCAGATTGAACTGTTGGGCCATCCATCAAATGTAATAAGCATCAATATCTCCACATGGTGAATTTTGCATATAAGATAGCAGTGGCATTTTGATTTGCCACTTTCCTGGTCTTTGGTTTGGGGTTCATTTTCACTATTTTTTCTGACCAATTGATTTTCTTGCCTTTTGATTATTCTTTTAAGGCATACCCTCTTTTCATTTTTTAATGTTTCCTTTGTCTGTATACAAAATATGGAACCCCTGCAGCATGCAGGGATGAACACTTTTAGCACTTCCACTGTCAATCATGAAAAATGAAACCTATTGGTATAGGAATCTAATAGTGGCCCCACTTGGGGATGGCTTTTCCTGGTGAAAAGCCAAGAACAGCAGGTCAGATTGCCTTATTTTTTCAATTCTTATTGTTTTGTGAAACTTCCTTGTCTTGGAAACCTTTGATCTGAATCTTTGTAGCCTGTATGCAATGGTATTTAAGCTGATCTGTGCAAAAATTACAGCTTTGTCTCTTGCTGGCTTCTCTGAGTGCTTATCATCATCTTCATACTTCCCAAGACTTCCCTCTGATTTCTTGTGGCACATTCAAAACATACACCAAACTTGGTGTTATTCCTTGACTTTTCTTCAAAATTTGTTGCATTTGGTTCCCTATCTAACTGTTGTAAATGAAAAATGTTGAAAATACAAATATTTATGTACAATATATAACCATGTTGTGTTCATCAAATGGGATCAAAATAATGTTTGAGCATTCTCCCATTCACTAGACCTTCTTCAATATATGTTCCATCCAAACTCTTAAGAAAATAGGTGTTGTTACCTTGTACAGCTTGAATCACAAATGGTCCTTTCCAAAGAAAATCAAATTTCCCATGTTTCGCTTTATCTTCCCTCCTGGAGTCCCATTTCAGCACTTTATTTCCTATGAAAAAGTCTTCAGCTTTTGTTCTTTTATCAAAGATCTTCTTGAGTTTATCTCGTAACACTTGAGTTCTGTGATAAACTTCTTCTCTTGTCTGCTGCAAGTGAATAGTTTGATTGATCCTTCTCTGAATGTCATTGGGCTCTGCTTGTATTTCTTGCAGCAACTTAATCACAGGGATTCCTAAAGAAGAGGGGAATCTTGCCTCCATTCCATAAATCAACCCATATGGGCTTGTTCCAATGGATCTTTTGGTAGTAAACCTATCTGCTCATAGTGCACTGACAAGTTTTTTGTTCCAATTCTTTTTGTTCTCTTCCAGGATCTTTTTGATGATGTTAATGAGGCTCTTGTTGGAGGATTCAGCTAGACCATTACCTTGAGGGTAATAGGTTGTGGAATGACCTAAGGTAATATGGTATTTGTGACAAAAACTGATCATTCTTTTGGAGTTAAACGCAGCTGCATTGTCTGTAATGATCTTTTATGGACAGCCAAATCTAGATAGGATATTGGTCTCTAGGAATTGTATGATGATTGAGTCATTGGCTTGCCTACAAGGGATGGCCTCTATCCACTTGGTAAAGTAATCAGTGGCTATCAAAATCCATCTATGCTGGCCAGAAGATGAAGGGTGAATCTCCCCAATGAAGTCTAAACCCCATTGTTGAAACGGTCTTTCAGTTGAAATAGGTCTAAGGGGCAGGGGTAGCAGCTTTTTCTTGCCTTCAAAGATTTGGCATTTATGGCAAGACATTACAAATTTTCTAACATCAGCAAACAGGGAGGGCCAATAAAACCCATCCCTTAGGATTTTATCAGCTGTTGATTTCCAATGCAAGTGTACTCCACAATCTCTTGCATGAAATTCCTTGAGGACTTTATCAGTTTCATCCAAAGTTAGGCAATTAAGCAAAATACCTTCATGATTTTTCCAAAATAATACATTATCTATGATACAAAACTTTGAAGCTTTCATTTTCAAGAATCTCTTTTTAGTTCTGGATAACCCTGGAGGAGCTTGCAGGTTTAACAATACAAAACATATGTCAGTATACCAAGGTGATTGTAAAAAGGCTTGATTGATTTGTGGAGTCGCCATCTCCTGCTCGTTATCCAATTCATTGATGTCTAGGGCTTGAAAGTTGGTTTCAGTCATTAGTTTAGCTAGCCCTTGTCCTTTTATGAGTTTTGTTGGCTTTATCTCAATGTCATATTCTAAAATGTTGGCTATCCATTTACCTCTTTTGCCTTCAATTCCTTCTTGAGTAAGAATGTCTTTAACCACTGCATTAGCAACATAGGCAATTATGTGAGAGTACAAGATATAGATTCTGAAAACTTTTATGGCCTTCACAAGAGCATATGCCTGTTTCTCCATGATTTGGTATTTGAGTGGGGCATCTCTAAGTGTTTTGCTAAAAAAAGCTATGGGTTTCTCATGTCCTGAATCATCTTTTTGTAATAGGACAGCAGCAATAGTATGCTCAGATGCAAAGGAAAATACTATAAAACTTTATCAAACCTGGGACTTGTAAGAACAGGAGTTCTTGTCAAATCTATCTTGATTTCCTCAAAGGCCTGCTTGGCTTCTATTGTCCACTTGACTTTAGAATCTTTCTTGAGCATATTATTCAATAGTCTTATTAGCTCGGCCAAATTGGGAATGAATCTTCTCAGGAAATTGATCTTGCCTAGAAAAGCTTGTAATTCTTTGATGTTTCTTGGATGAGGGACTTGAAGGATAGCTTGAATTATGTCCGGGTCTATTCTTATACCCTCTTTTGAAATTATGTGACCTAGGAGTTTGCCCTCTTCTAGGCCAAACAGTGATTTCTTAGGGTTCAATGATATGCCATATTTTCTGCAAATTAGGAACACTTGTCTTAGATGTTTTAAATGTTCTTGGTCTGATTTTGAGAAAGCAGTAAGGTCATCAAGGTATATGACTAGGAAATCATGGATTTCCTTAGGAAAGGCTATGTCCATTGCCCTCTGAAATGTGGCTCCTGCATTCTTGAGTCCAAAAGGCATTTTGACATATTTAAAAGTTCCCCAGGGTGTTGTAAAGGTTGTTTTGTCTTGGTCATCCGGGTGAACTAAGATCTGATTGAATCCTGAGAAGCCATCTAACAATGAAATCCTTGAAGCTCCCATTACCCTTTGTAGGATATGGTCCATTTTCGGTAAGGGGTGGTGGTCTTTGAGAGAGACTTTGTTCAAATTTCTCAAGTCAACACAAAGTCTTATCTCTCCAATTTTCTTTCTAGTGGGTACTATATTTGAAATCCATTTAGAAAACCTAATGGGTGCGATTATTCCAGCTTGGTACATTCTTATGACTTCCTTTTACATCAGGGGAAGGAGGACTGGATTAATCCTCCTTAGCTTTTGTTTAAAAGGTTTCTGGTTTTCTTTCAAGGGTATTGTATGTTGGATAACAGAAGTGTCATAGGATTTAAGATCCTCATAGCTCCAAGCAAAAATATCTTGGAACTCTTTAAACAACTCAATGTATTTTAGTTTTTTGTCAGGAGGTAATGTTTTGGAAAGTTTTATCATTTTAGGATTTTCTATGGTCCCAATGTTACAGTCCTCAATTTCTGCATTTAGGGGTTGCATTTTTGGTTTTCTAGGAATGTCATTTGAGTCAAAAATATCTTGTAAGGGAGTTAAACCTGTGGGCAGGAAATTATCCTTTAGTTCGATTACTTCAAATTCTTCCTCAATCATTTCACCAAAATCTGTTTGTTTTAGCTTTTGTAAATCTGTACAGTCAAAGGTTGTTGGATGCAAAATCAGATTTGTTGTTTCAATTGATATACCTGGCTCAAATTTATCAATTTGTTGTTGATCATCAATAGTGCTTGTGTCTATGTTTATATTTGAGAATTATTCTTTCAATGTCAATCAATTATTTATTTGGGTGTCATTCTCAAATACTTGCCAATTTTTCACATTATCTGGGACAGCAGGTCTATGTTTGATCTCAGCAGTGAAGTGGTGATTGGGCTCAAAAGGAAGTTTACAAGTGCTGGCAAAAGTTGCCAAACAATGTGCATGTAGGTTATGACTTCTTGGAATTTTAGTGAGCTGAAATTCTAAGAAGTTGTTAAGTAATTCAGTTGCTGCTCCTCTGTAAGACCTTAGCCTGATATCGTTTGTAACAAAATTTCCCTTCATCTGTTGTATAATCAAATCTGAGTCCCCTAGAATTGAAATCTTAGTTGCCCCTACACTTCTAATTTGTTTGAGATCCAATAGGAGAGCTTCATATTCAGCCATGTTGTTGGTACATCTGAAATTTAGCCTATATGCATGGCCTTGAGCATGGTCATTTTGCATGTTGTGTATCCAAACCCCTGCCCCTGCTCCTAATTTATTCACTGACCCATCAAACTCTAAGTACCATAAGATTTCTTGGTCATGAATCGCCTTAATAGTTTTGGAAGCTTGTTCAGTGGGCAGGTTTGGCTTTTGTAACTCATGTGATATGTCATTTCGGTTAGTTTTATCAATCATGTCAACAATCTTTTGGTTTTGGGCACTAGATTGTTCATTGATGCTTTCTGTCTGTGTTGTTTTCAGGAGTTTGACACTAGTTTTGGGACACATGTCAGCATTGTATAAGATAAATGAATCCATGTCAGAGTGAATGGAATAGGTGGGGAATTTTTGGGGCTTTTCTTGACTGCTAACCACATATTTCATCAATGTTTCCCGGTATAATCTCTTTTGCTGGCCAAAGACTGAAATTGTGGCATAGGACATGTCTAGCTGCAAGGATCCTTGGAGTTTGGCACCCCAAGATCTGGACAAAAGCATACCATACTTAGGTGGAATCTCAGCTACCACCACATCCATCAGGATTGTCTTGGCCGGACATTGGACTAGAGATACACAAAGGTCTTTGATTATGCCTAGGCACCTGACCTGGCTGGAATCAAATGAAAATAAGTCCTTATAGGGCCTAGTGATGTCTAGATCCATCTTTTCCATCACGGATTTGGGCATTAGGTTATGGGAAGCACTTGAGTCAAACATTGCATTATATAACACTTTGTCATGAATGTTTAAGCTCACATAAAATGGAGGAACTCCTCCATCTACTGATTTACCATTGACTTCTGGACCAAAAATCAGCTCTGGTTGATCATCCAAAACATTGACTGCATCCCTATTCTCTGGTATTTGCAATGACCTATTGATTTGTTTTCTGTAAACTTCATGTTTGGCCAATTCAGAGAGAGGAATGGCTATTTTCAGCTTGCCAATTTCTGTTTCTAAATTAAACGGTTTTTCTATCTGATTCTTTATATTCTGGGCAGCAAGCTTCTCTTTTTCAGCTCAGCTTTCCTTGAGCTTCTCTTGGTTATGAGTGATGTTATGAGGTACATTTGATTTGTCATTATTTTCTGGAGGGTTATTCAAATCTTCTGTTGGAGAATGGGATATGAATGAATGGTTTCTTGAAGGCTATAAGTCTGATATATCCTCCACAGTAACTTCCTTTGGGTGGGTTTTATCAAAGGATTCTGTTGACACAGCTTTATCCTTTATTTTCTTTGGTTGTTTAGCATCTTTCAGCTTGGTAGTTTCAGGCACATCTATGGTTCTGCTTCTCAATTTGTATTGTTTATGAACCTCATAGACTGTTGCATCATAGCCTTCTCTAAAATCAAATGACTCTCCAGATTTGGTTTGAAATTGGTTGAATTCATGGGCCTCTTGGTCATCTTGAGTTAAGAAAACTTGTTGTTCGCTATCTAAGCCCATTAAGTTAATGTGAGGGTCCTCTGTCGGTTCACTTGAGATTGGAGCCTCTGCATAATTCTCTTGAAATGGAGGTCTGATATTCTGATCAGGTCCAGTCCTTCCAGTAGTAGGGTTTTGGCCTTTTCTAAAGTTTGGTGTTCTTGTTGAGTTACTTGGTTGACCCTCCCATGATGCTTTTCTTTCAATGGTTTCCACCCTATCTCCCAATCTATCCATTCCTTTGATGATTGCATCTAATTTTTGCTCAAATAATGAAGGTTCTTCTTTGAATGTTGTTCTTCTTTCAGTTCTAGCCCTGTTTCGTTTGGCAATCAAGTTTGCTTCTACACTAACAGCTACATTCTGCATGTCTGCTAGGCTGGGAGGGGCTCTTTCCCTTAGCTGATATGCCATGTCTGAATCAAATCCATCAGGGAATTTGATCAAGGCTAAGTCAGGTGGGGGTCTAAGGTTTTGTGGAATGGCATTGTATACATTGTTGAATCTAGCACAATAGTCTTGGACAGTCTCTTGTGGACCCCTTTTTAAATTGTTATATTCAGTTAAAATATGTAATGGGTCTTTCTTCTTTTCCCATCTGTTTAAGAAGACTTGATATAGGGCCTCGGGATCGCCTATGGAGTTTGCAGTAAGTGACCTAAACCAGGTCCTTACATCACCAGTTAGACTTTGAACAAAGATCTTCATCCTTACACCATCATCATCAATTTCATAGTTTTCAAAATAGTCTTGCATCTTCTTGGTGTGCTGTTGGGCTATATAGGAACCAACACCATCAAAATAAGTGACCTTACTTTGATAATCTTGAGGCATAGCCCTTGGATTTGCAGGTAGCTGTAAAGAAGCATAACGGTTTGCCATATTTATAGTGATAAATGGGACAATAGGAAGAAATGGGATAGTTGGAAGAGTAGGGACGATGGTGGATATATGTGTAATAGATGGAGGAGTGGAGAAGGTGTTTTGAGAGGTGGATGAAGAACTAGGGGAAGTAGGGGTAATGTGAGGACGAATTGAAGCTTTAGCAGGGGTTGGAATATAGCTTTGCTAAACTGCTTCAGGACTTGAATCAACAAACTTCTTGTTTCTCTTGCTTTCTAAGGATCTTAGGGATTAGATTGGGATTTTCAAAAACAGCTCGAGGATCTGGGTCAGGGTTTGACCTTGTGTAACGAGTTTTCTTCTTTGGAGCCAGCTTCTAGATTTATTTTTGTTATTTTTCTTGGAATGTTTATAATCACATCTTTAAACCATACTTCATAGTAGATTCTTTTGAAAAATAGGAAGCTTGATATCTCCTATGACTATGTTTGAACCAGAGATTCTGATTGTCCCCAGCGAAGTCGCCAATGATGTTATCACTCAGGTTGTTCCCTGCTTCCTGTAGGGAATACGGCCGAGGTAACCACTAACCAATCTTTTAGCTGCAGGTCCTAGCCTACCTTCAACCAGAGAGGGCTCTCTCTTTGAAACTTAGCTTTGTTTTGGAGTATTTTAGGCTAGTTATGATGAACAAGGTTTGGTTTTAAGTTTGTTGGATGGTGATCTTAGACAGAGCTGGGGTGCAAGTATAAAATGGTTTTTTCCATTGGGCAGTGGAGTCACTGAAAGTGCAATCACTGAAGGAATTTCTTGGTGAAAAGGTAGTACCACAGAGCAGGAAAGGCAAGCTAGGAACAATTTTCAAATCTGGAAATGATGGGATGAAGTCAGGGAATGAAAGGCAATCAAGAATCTTTCATTGTAATGGCAGAAGGAAAGTGTATGAACATTGTGCAGGAGCAATTAAGAATTCCTAAACATTATTCAAATGGAAGAATTAGTGCAAACATGAGCAGTTAAGAATTCATATTTATGACTAATCCTGAAGAAAACATAATTAATAGCAGAGATTGAACACGGGGTGCATTTAAACAAATCCTATGCTATTCTTCTTCACTGTTATCAAGATCATGAAACATACATGGAATCTACGAATATAGAGAACATAAAACACAGTTTAGTATAACTTATTGTTCCATAGCATGACACAGGAATTCTGTAGCAGGTTCCAGAACATCCAATCCACCTTAAGATGATTCAGGCACAGTGAACTTCAACAACACTTTGTATTAATAGAGTCTGATATTTTACAGCGCAGTCCAGAAAGAAAATTACCAACCAACAATAATACATCTCTTTGACAAGTATATATAGGAGTTTTACAAAATATCCCATAGGGAAATATCTGGACATTAATGTATCCATCCACTCTGACATAATCAATAACTATTTGTGGAAAAATCACGCAGTAATAACTGAGGAATTAAAAGCTCTTTACTCATTGTAGCAGGTGTCCTGTGTGCTGTTGACCCTTTGACTCTGGCAGTCGGTGGGTGACCGCTTCTTTGATGTGTTGTCCTGTAGTGTTGTCCTGTGCCACCTGGTCTGCGCTTTTGAATATTTTAGCGCGAATTTCACTTACTGTCAGTTTGATTTTCTGGTAGCTGAGCCATATAATGCAACTTGCTTATGCAAACAATAAATAAGAAGAGAATCAAACTACTTTAGAATCTAAAGCAGGTTTTGCCACCAATCCTCTGTTGGTAATTGATGTTTTCTTAATTTGAATAATGTTTCATCAGCTTCAGTATATGTGTAATAATTCGGCCAAACTGGAAAAAGTTGTGTTATCTCATGCTCTATGTAAAACAAATCTTCCAGTTTATCATATAAACTCTGCCCTGTGGGAGGGATTGCTTCTTCTGTGCTGCTTGATGATGCTGTGATTTGATTTTGTACATAGGTACTTAGCCTGTTTGCATATTTCTCCTGCTTTAGTAGCCTCCCAGCGCTAGTAACCAGGCTAGGTAAACCTTTGGTTTGTAAATTTGAAAGCCTCTATCTAAAGGCATTTACCTCTATATGCATTTCTTGACATTTTCTTTCTATGGTTTGGACAAAATTTCTCATGGCCAGCACCTTCTTGACTCTTGCAATAGTCTCTGTCCTGTTCTGGATGTTCAATGTTGCCAGCTGGTCACCAGTACGAGTATTCAAAAAGTGAATCAATCGATTGGCTTGCTCAGGCTTATCTGCCATCAATGTTCTGGCCTTATGAGTTTCATGTTGAGCTACAACCATCAATTCTATTTGGTCAAAAATGGTTTGTATTGTTGTCCATTGATTAGCAAGAGATTGGCCAATTTTATTCCACAAAATTGTTTTTATCTCGGTCAAGGTTCTATGGAGAGTGAGGTCTTTCTCCAAGGCCTTTATCTTATTTTCTAGGGCCTTTACTTCCCTGGTTTTCTCAACAACTGTCATCTTTGATTTATCATAACTAGCCTCAATCTTGGCTAGCTTTTCTTTAGTCTCCTTCATTTTTGCCATTTGTAATTCTAGAGCCTTAATTTCTTTCATCATGGCCTCCATGCTCAAGCTGGCCTCTTGCACTGTTGCTGTTGTAGTTGCTGCTGAAGTTGAGGCACCTGCTATTGAAGTTGAGTCTGGGGGAGGTGTTGTTGTAGTTACTGTTGTTGGAGGAGCTGTAATTATTGGAGTTGTTTGGGATGGTTGAGGGGCCAACTCTAGTTGTTTCCCTCGTTTAGCCTCTTCCAATGCTTTCTCTGTTTCTAATATCCTTTGATTCATCCTCATAAGTAGACTAACTACATCCTCTACTTCATGTTGTTCCGCCACTTCTGCAGTTTGAGGATGTATGGTGACTGGCAGCTTCATTTGTTTTCTCAGTGCTGTTATGTCTTCCTCCTTTTTTCTAATTAAGGCCTGTGTGCCTTTGGGATCTTTGGGATCATCTCCCAACTCTATGATGATCTCTTCCAAGGATTTTATCCTATTATCCTTGGCCAATGATGAGGCTTTTTCCAGCTCTAATTGGGCATAAGTATTGTATAAAGAGTTATGCAATCTATGGGCCAGTAGAGCCTTGTCTGCTAATGTAGAATAAACCATTTCTCCAGCCTGCTTATGTAACTCAATCTGGTCTATTGGATGTATATCTTTTGCGAGGACCTCCATATTGGTTCTAATGTAATCCACAACTGACTGTGGCTGCTGTGTAGTAGGCCTGAAATGACTGAGAGTCATCTTTCCTTCTTTCATGTCATATGCTACCATCAGTCTTTGTTGATTTGTTGGTGCCATTCTCATCAACTGATTGTAAAGTTGAAACTTTCTTGGCTCGTTTCTAGCTTTGATCTCTGTGAATGCCTTTTTAATATCTGAGCCCTTTTGGGTCTGCTGCTTGGAGGATGAAACCTCCCCACCTGGTTGTCTCTCTTGCTCCTGCTGAAAGGAGCTAGCCGATGTTTCCAAAACATGAGGGATTTTCTGTTCAGAAGTTCCCTCACCCCTGATATTTCCTATGGTTTCTTCTGTGATTTCCTCCTCGGCATAGGGGTTTAACCTCTGTCTTTTTTCTCCTTGCTGGTCTGTGGATGCCCCTATGGGTGTGCGCTCTGTTTTGTCTCTCTTTTTACCTCTTTCCTCATTGTGAGGAGTTTGCAGCACAGGGATTTCAGGTGCCTTTGTTTGTGTTAAAGGGCTTTGTTCTTGACCCTTTTCCTGAGTTGAGGATGGCTTCTCTTCCATTGTGCTTTGCTATTCTGAGTGCTCAATGTCCTTGCCCTTTCCTGCAGGCAAAATGGTTTCTTTAGCTGGCTGCCATGAAGATGTAGCTGTTGATGTGCTTGCTCCCACCGGTTGAGGCCGTGTGAAGGTGACCTATGCGACATAATCCAGGTCAATTATTTTCTCAATTTCTTTCATATCTTTCTCTAATTTTTCCTCTTCAGTAAGCTCTTCATCATCTAATGTGCCCTCTACCCATTCGTGTTGATTGGCATATTGTTCAATGTAGGGGATTGGCTGCTGCACATATCCTGAAAGCCCGTGTTTGATTCTTCTAAGGCTTATGAAGTGTTCAGGGTCATATGGTGCCCAGTAGAAGCTTTGTTTCAACATGAGTTCTTGTCCCAGCATATTGTCTGCATCTTTCCATGCTTCTTCCCTTTTATTGAAAACAAAGGGACCCAACTGGTGTCTGATTTTAAGTTGTGCCTTCTTGTTTTTCCCATGGAAATGAGCCAGGTCTGCATTACTGAACTGCCTGAAATACTCCAAGGCAAAAAGTCTCATGGGGACATATCTTGGCAGCTTATAGGGAGACAACTCACACCCATAAATTCTGATCACTGAGTGGTTTTGGTAGAAGTACCAATCACCAATGTTGTAGCCTTTTGAAAGATGCAAGATTCTTTGCATTTCAGCAGTGAGTCTGGTAGGAACAGTCACCATTAACAGGCAAGTGGCTGGGTATATGAACAGGTCAATAAACTCACAATATGTGTATGGAGAATAGTGGACTTCATGGAAAACTGAGGTCCAATAGATGACAGATCTCCTTTCTCCTTTTGGGTCTAGTCTTCTGAGAGGAACCTTGAAACTATCTGGGTGATAGTACAGCAGCGGATGGTAAATGTAGGAGGTGTATTTAAACACTCTTTCTCTCTCCATCATCATGAATTGTTCATGTATTTTGTTTGCTATGAAGGTGGCATTCATACATGACAGCAGGGGGCTGTCCTGGAGTGAATATGGTTAAGAGCAAAAACACAGTCTCATCTACAAACTCTCATGTTTTGCATCCTAGAATGTAGGAAATCATATCCACCATGAGCTTGCATGTTTCATTAAACGAGGCCTGATGATAGGGAGGAGGATGATCATACTGGCACTGTGGATCCATAAACAGCTGACTAACTCTTGATATTTCTGCCTTAGAGAGCCTTGCACCTTGATCCAGCAAGAGTTTCATTGTAAGGGGAACCAGAGGCTGAGGAGGCTCAAAGTTCAGCATTTCATTTATGGATTGAGGAGTAATATAGAACAGCATAGACCCATTTGGACTGAGAATTGCTCTCAGAGTGGGTTAATAGTTTGCATGACATAGATGAATGAAATCAGGCAACACATTGACTGATGGGAGGTAATAGATGGGCATACTGGATTGCCAAATTCATAGAATATCTGTGTTATTTCTGTGATTATTTCTGAATTGGCACACAGTTTTGAGGTGAGAATTAAGGCCCATCATATCCTTGATCTGGAAGTCTCTGTCTGCCAAAGGTAGCCACTCTAAATCCATGTGTGGAGCATTCAAAGGAGCAATGTTCAAGGCTACTGGAGTCTCCATATCTTATACTGCTGGTACTAATTGCAATATGAGTGTAAACAACAATAGGAAGTAGAATTTAGGCTCTAAGGATATTGTGAAAGGTATAAAAACTAATTTTTTATTTCAAATGGACCTCACTGTACAGATTTTTATGGTAAACAACAAACTTGCAGCACTTTGACTGAGTTTTTACATAAACTGGTTGAATTTGCAGGCTCTATGGACTGAATGCCAAGAGGATAGAGTTTGAATTTCGCCTGAAGGGGCACAAATTTGCAAAGGGAAAGGGAAGCTAAGGATTCCCCTTCAGAAATATAGGTTACAACCAATCGGAAACAGGGCGCTGGAGTATTTTAACTCAATGATTAAGAAATTTTGTAATCTCTGTGGACGTATATGGATGCACAGTGGGTTGGAATAGTTCGTTTGCAGAGGAAATAAGCTTAAATTGCAAGTTTGTGGTGAATTACCAACTCAAATGATAAATGTAGGACTGTGACCAATTGGTAGTAGCATTTTTGGAAGCAAAAAACTGGTTCTTTCGGCAATTTAAACAAAGAAGTATGAAAAACAGGGCTTCGGGCATAAATCGGGTAAATACCTGTTTATGAGGGCACTGAGGGTACTTGACAAGTACAGGGCGAGCTATGGAGTCGGGCTGTGGAGCCGAATTGCAGGTTGATAGGTTGTAGAAGCTCCAGAGGTGATTTGTTTGCAAAGGCGCATGCACGTTGTTTACGGGAGCGAAAAAGAAAAATAGGTGGAAAATAGTCGTTTTCACAACTTTTTAACCAAATTTGGACCTTTGGCGCTTTTTCGCGTTTTTCCAAGATGACGTCATCATGACGTATTTTTTTCGTGTAGTGGGTACAGAGAATGATGTGGCACGTGACGTGGATGATGACGTGGCATATGACACAGTGGCGGGGTGGTGACGTCATCAGATGACATGGCGGAGGTACAGGGCAGTGGCAGGCGACGTGGCGACAATGTCATGTGGTGACGTAGGCAAAAGGGAAGGGCGGTAAGCGGTTTGCATCGGACCGCCTTTGGTACGGGAGCGGTAAGTGGCAGAGGTGGCCCGATGCAATAGGATGCCGACAGATGTCCCGGTATACGACGGTGAAACCGTCAACCATCGGGTATTATTGTATCGCTACAGAGGGGCGCCCGATATGTATGAGGGTCGTCGGATCTGGGGGAGCCGATCCGACAGTGGACGGGAGGGCAAGATGATCGAGCGCTATTACAAGAGCACACCCAATAAACTTTGATTTTTGCATGGTTTCAGATGGGTTTAGACCTTCGGTTAAGGATTAGTGTTCCGCCGGGTTTTGGTTATTTATTAATCAAATATTAATAAAATCCAAATGAAATGCGTGCGCGGGGTAATGGTATGGTTTGGGGGAGGGTTTGATGTGGTTATTTATTTAACTGGGTGTTAAATAAATCCCAAAGGTCAATGAACGTGGATGGGTTACCAATGGGTCCCAAATGGACCTAATGTTTCTCGACTTATATTATTTGGCTATAGTTGCCATGGGATGGGATATTTAGTATTTTTGGGGTTTTTATATAGTTTCTTGTAGAATAGGGGTGGGAAATGATTTTAGGGAGCTATACAATAGGGTTAGATGTTAATATGAGTTCTATGGGATGAGAATGAATGGACAGATGTTAAAGAGATTAAAGAGTATGGAATGACCATTTTTACACAAGAAATGTGGCTTCTTTTCACTAAGTCAACTCAGATGTCAACTTGGTTTTTAATAGAAATGGAGTGAAACTGGACTTTTTGTGCAAATCCCAAGGTCCTTAAGGGGATGTTAGTGAAATTATTTCTGGGGGAATGAAAGGGGAAGTTAGTCATGCTTCCTTGTTGTACCACCAACCAACTTCCCTGGTACCAATTCATAAATGAGATGAGTCCTTCTTGACAAGACAAAATCAATGATAACCTTGTTTCTGCAACCTCAAACTACCTACCCAGCCTAATACACCTAACATTTTTTCTTCCTTTGGATTGGGTGCATTTGAACTGGCAAACCCTGATTGTCCTTTTTTTCTTTTGACTGTCCTCCTATCTAAATGTACCCTTATCTCTTCCAAGGGCCCATATTAAGCAGTTGGGCTCCTTAAATTCTCTACTTAGCTACTCATCTGCCAAGCTTGAACTGTTTGGACATATATTCTTTCTCTATTCTACAACAACAATTCAAACATGGCATGGTCTAGATTGAACTGTTGGGCCATCCATCAAATGTAATAAGCAACAGTATCTCCACATGGTGAATTTTGCATATAAGATAGCACTGGCATTTTGATTTTCCACTTTCCTGGTCTTTGGTTTGGGGTTCATTTTCACTATTTTTTCTGACCAATTGATTTTCTTGCCTTTTGATTATTCTTTTAAGGCATACCCTCTTTTCATTTTTTAATTTTTCATTTGTCCGTATACAAAATATGGAACCCCTGCAGCATGCAGGGATGAACACATTTAGCACTTCCATTGTCAATCATGAAAAATGAAACCTATTGGTATAGGAATCTAACAGCACTCACACACGAAGTTGTAAACAATGTCACACAACTGTCATCACTGAGACATGTTGTCAACCTTTAGATAGTCACACTGAGACATGTTGCCTTGTTGGTTTGAGTTGTCTTGTCGTCAAGTCATATTGAGTGTGTGTTCGCAAGGTAATATATACACGAGTTCACTCACTCACACACTTAGCCATTTTTTTGAAAATCTGTTGACCGGGCCTCCACTAAGCTGCATTGCATAGTCTCAGCTCTCAATGACCAAGCACTGTTTCCCAGAGTTGCACAGAGCTTGAGGCTGCCCTCCAGACAGTCTGCACTATGTAATTCTAAAATCAACTCGGTTGACTATCACCTAGAACAACACAAAAGTTTCCCAAGAAGCCATCTCAATTTGTGCTCCCTGCAAGCCTATCCATCAAGATTCCCACTGGTTAACCAAAGAATTTGACTTGAGCAGTGACCCAGGGCTGCACTCATCTCCAAAACTGCGTAGAAGTTGTCCATCCTGCCTACCTGCACTTCCTGAAGAAACTGCGTAGACATGAGTGACAGGCATCCATTGCCTGTCACTGCACTATCCCAGGATATTGCAGAGTTTTGTCAGGCAGTCCCCCTGATGGCCTACTCTCCACTCCTCTTGAAAACTGCACAATGTTCATTGACAGTCCACGTGTTGCCCGACACCCCGCTTAGCACGAAAATTGTGCAGTGATGTCCTGCTTCACTGCCTCCCAGAACTATGCAATTCTGACCAGTAGGTTCCCCTAGCTCGATCCCAGCCTCCTCTGAAAAAATTGCACAGTTTTCACTACCATTGCCTCATGTTTCCCGGGTTGCCTTCCCTGAAAAAGCTGCACAATTTTGCCTCCGAGCTGAGCCATATCCCGCAGATGTCATTGTTGTCCCCGACTGCTCAACCCGGCCTCTAAGTTACCTCTATGTAGTTTTCCCGATAGTTCCTCGGAGCCTCACATCTCGGCCTGACATGTGATCTGTGTTGTTTTAGAGCCTTGTCCTCTCTCCTGGCCACCTGTACCCAGAAATGAAAGATGATGCACCATGGTAGACTGGAGGATTTATGGATTGGATGGCATCTCGTCATGAGTGATTGCAGAAACATGTACATGAATGAGACATGGCAGGACGATGAACGAGATGAATAAGGAGCACATGCTAGGAGATTGGATCGAGGTTGGACGAACACACGAAGCATACCAAGTATAAAGCGAAGGAGACACATGCACATGCATGAACCATCAAGTGAATACCAAGACCATTGAAGAGTTTGCACACTCTTCCATGTAGAGGTGAAGCTATGGTACACCATGAGCACACTCATCACTCAACAGCACAATAACTCGACATGAACAACACAGCCAGCATGTGCGTACCAATAATGTCATGTCGATTTGTGTCATGAGTCACCTCAGCCACATCACTACTTTGGGTCACACTTGTGTAATCAATGTAATCTAACGTGGAAGTCCAAGAGACCCATGAATGAAGTTAAAGAGTCATGTAAGTCGAAGAGTCATGTAAGAATAGTCATGAAGGAAGTTGAAGAGTCATAAGGGTCAAGTTCATCCTTAGATATATATACCCCTCAGTTATACATGCAAGGGACTTTTCACCTTGGCTCCTCCCACATAACCTTTAGAGTCTGTAATCTTTTCTTTGAAGAGCGAGTAGTGGCTCCAATGCTCCACTACTGGGGCTAGTGATGTACAATGTACGAATGTGTCTTGGAACTTTCGCTTAATTCAGAAGCCTATCACAGGCACGTTTTCATGCATGTGTTGTATTCATTTGTAAGACTATTCTTTAAATGCTTGTAATGCATTTTTGCTTAACTTGTACTAGGATAGTTGAACTACTTTGATTATGCTAGTGTATATATTGTTGAAGATGTGTTGTAATGGTTGCTATTGTTGTCTCATCCATGTGGACTACTTCGTTGGGTGTTGTACGTGTTATTCATTTACCTTAGTGTTTGTGACTGTTGCATCTGTGTGGACTACACCGTCAGAGGCTACACACATCCTGTTGTGTTGTGTGTGTCTCTACCTGAGTTGGGACTACTCCCTCTCGACCTGAGACTCACTTTCACCATGCCCCTCTATAGTGAAGGAACTTAGACACAAGTTACACTAAGCACTCACCAAGCACACATACCTCGATGTTTGAAGACTAAGTATACCACTCTCATGTGCTAGCAAGCAAGAGCTAAGGCATATATTTAAGATAATGGCAATCGAGCCATCATACCGGATGGAACTCCTACACCAAATGGTGTATGGTCTAGTTGGGACTTCATACCAGGGTGATACCCTAAATGTTGGCGGATCCAGCATCGTCAACAACACCTTAATGCTAAGCGGCAAGTCACAACGCTCGGTCCCATGGAGGAGAAATTCTTTAGGAGCTCAGCATTAAAGGAGCTAAAGATATCAGAACTGAGGAGTATCGGGGCATTGCAACGATGTGGAATTTCTTCGAGAAGACTGTACAGAGAGTTAAAGGAGCAACCAGAGGTAGCAGGTACATCAACAACATGTACTAGATGCATCTGTATTTTCAAAGACAAAGGGAACTATCAATGGAGAAGCTTTCTTGGAAGGACTACAATTTGATCTCTCAACATTGAGCATGAGATTCATCACCAATTTCTGAAGAAGCCAACTTTCCATACCTACATAGAGGTAGATGAAAGATTCAGATACATGGTAAATTTTTCTATCTCGAGTGAAAAGCGATGGGACCAATTACTAGAGTTGGTCGAATGAGAACAAATATAAGACCTAAAATTTTGGCAACAACATAAACAGAAGGAGCTGAAAAATAGCTACATTCAACAACAAATTTCCTTCAAATATTCAACAGAACAACCGAATTGTCCAGAATTCCTATTATTTAGTTTTGTTACGGAAATATCTATAATTTTGTTAGATATTATTTTGTAACCAATTCCTTTTTGGAATTCGAAGTTAGTTCAATAGAAAGTATAAGTATTTTGTAATAAGACTTAGAAAGGGTTGGATTATGTATGAAGAAAAGAGCTCTACCTTGGTGTAAGTTGTGGATTGTACTCAAAGTAATCAATTTTCAGAAATACAGAGACAATTTTGTTCCAGGATTCTTGTGTCAAACAAATGGTGATGTTTTTCTTATGTTAAATTGTTATTTTTCTCAGTTTCCATATGATTTCTCTCCTGATTGTTACAAGAAGATTAAGAGTTGAGATTACTTAAGTGTACTTTGCTTTGGCTTGTTTTAAACAATCTTAATGTTTTCCTCATGAGATTAAATATAAAATTCATTTAAATATGCTTTATATTTAATTGAACATCTACTTTTTCACCTCAACCACACCATAAATATCTTAAAATCCAAGAGTTTTCCTACCCTTCCCTGTTACAACTACTCTATCAATTTGTAATTGATTACCCAAAAGTTTATGACTCCATGCCCAATGAACTTTTCCAGCATCTTTCAACCAAAATTTTGAAAAACGCACCTCGAACTTCGATACCTAGCCTAAAATTTAAACATTAAAATTAAAAATCATATAGAGAGAGCCCTCTCTGGGGCTAGATCCCAGCTTTAAAAGTGGTTTGTGGTTAGCTTTGTAGTTTTCTTTCTCAACCTAGGAAAATTACAGAGTGCTGACAAACTAAAAACTTAGTTAAGGCTTAACAAGAAGGGTCTCTACCTTCTCACATCAACTGTCATAACATCAATTAGGCATTGCATTCATTATTTATTCAGTTATGAGTGAAAACAAAGATACATGACTGATATCTGTCATAATACCATGCTTATAACCAACATATAACTAGATAAATATCCATAAGAGAGCATCCATTGAAGCCACATAATAACTAGTACATTTCCTTACCAAAAGCAAGAGAAACTTATCTTTTATTAACCATAGGAAATTACCAACCGGGTTCGGGACTTCCACATTCCACCCAACCATAGATTGGCTGAACCATATCTTTCTTTTAGTCAATCACCCCCGTGCCATATTCCAAGCATGAATGTGGGATCTCACGGGATGAACTAATCCAAAGACAACCAAGGGAATCTAGAGGTTAAATCACTTGCACCCTCTCCATACTGTGATCACACCTAAACCGATGATTAGATCACAAAACTGAACTGAGCTTGGATGCCCTATAATTTTTTCACCATCCTTGAGGAATTTTCTTGTCTCCACCCTTAGGCTTTACCCTGTATCCTGTTGTTATTGGCCTATGGACTCTTGGGCCTTTGGGAATTTTCTTGAGACCACCTCACCCTGGATTCAAAAACCATCCAGCAATCCAAATCTCAAAACCGAGAACAATCCCATCACACCATGGCTATTCGGAAATGACAAGGCTATGCTAAAATCCATTATCGAATCCCAAAAAAAACAAAAAACAAAAACAAACAAACAAACAAACATGGCAATGACAACAAAAGAACCATATACTAACATGCACATGCCATGAATGTCAAAATCAGCTAGGAAATCACACATATAATTTATTACCTGCAAGTATTCCCACTAAAGCTGCTTGATCCTTACCTTCCTTTTCTTTCCTCATCCTTCTTTGCTTTTCCTTTCCTTTCCTTTCCTTGCTTGCTTACTTTCTTTCTCCTCTTGGTGTTATTCTCCTCTCTGAAGACAATTCCAAAACTAAACTGACAAAAGCCACCAACTGATGCTCTAAGGTCCTTTTATTGATGTGGCCTCTAATTTCTTCATTTTCCCATTATTTTCCTTCATTTTCCTCCTCACATGCAACCTATGACCTTTCACCTTCCTTTTCTCCTAATTTCCATTATTTTCATTAATAATGTGCTAGAAATACCTTTTTTCCTTTCCAAAGCCTTAGCCATTGCCTTTGCCAATTTCCCTTTAGCCATAAACACATCAAGTCATGCCCACTAGGATATTTTTCCCAACATTCAGCTTGGAATAAGTGTCCCTTGCATGTGGTCTTCTTTTACCTTTATTAACTTTTATTACATTAACTTTTAACCCGATGTTGTTACAAACCCCTCCCCCTTAAGGGAACACCACACTTGGTGTTAAACCACACCTAGACCCAACAAAACCACTGAAAAGAAAAAACATACTGCCTATGGAGCTTTATAACCCAGCTCATTGCAATATTTACAATAACATCCTGCTCAAAAGAAAAACCATCATGTAAAACATGATAATATGAAAACCATACCACTTATTGGAGCTTTGTAACTTAGCTCATTGTGGTATTTACAATAACAGCCATACATGAATATGTAAAAATATGAAGACTCATTTTCCTTCACTGACAAACAATGAAGGATACATAGCCCACATCTCATCAACCATCTCCCATGTAGCTTCATCGGGCTTAAAGTGCAAACTAGCATAAGGTATGCGAGGCGTTTTAGGTTAGGGAGCATGTGTATTTGGGCACCAAGTGCACCAAGCCCAAGAATAACTCCTTGAGGATTAGATCATGTGCCAAGTTGGCACCACGGTATTACGAACCTTTTGAGATCCTTGAGAGGATTGGACTAGTGGCCTGCAGACTTACACTGCCTTCGACAGTGAAAGTCCACAATGTTTTTCATGTTTCATTGCTTAAAAGATATGTATAGGATGTTGATCATGTTATTGATTGGTCTGTATTGCAAGTGGAGCAAGAAGGAGAATTCCAGCTGAAACCCTAAGCATATTACAACAGAAATATCTAATGCTCCGGAACATGGCACTTGAGCAGGTTAAAGTGCAATGGAAGCACTTTAAGCCCGATGAAGCTACATGGGAGATGGTTGATGAGATGTGGGCTATGTATCCTTCATTGTTTGTCAGTGAAGGAAAATGAGTCTTCATATTTTTACATATTCATGTATGGATGTTATTGTAAATACCACAATGAGCTTAGTTATAAAGCTCCAATAAGTGGTATGGTTTTCATATTATCATGTTTTACATGATGGTTTTTCTTTTGAGTAGGATGTTATTGTAAATATTGTAATGAACTGGGTTATAAAGCTCCATAGGCAGTATGTTTTTGCTTTTCAGTGGTTTTGTTGGGTCTAAGTGTGGTTTAACACCGAGTGCGGTGTTCCCTTAAGGGGGAGGGGTTTGTAACAACCTCAGGTTAAAAGTTAATGTAATAAAAGTTAATAAAGGTAAAATAAGACCACATGCAAGGGACACTTATTCCAAGCTGAATGTTGGGAAAAATATCCTAGTGGGCATGACTTTATGTGTTTATGGCTAAAGGGAAATTGGCAAAGGCAATGGCTAAGGCTTTGGAAAGGAAAAAAGGTATTTCTGGCACATTATTAATGAAAATAATGGAAATTAGGAGAAAAGGAAGGTGAAAGGTCATAGGTTGCATGTGAGGAGGAAAATGAAGGAAAATAATGGGAAAAGGAAGAAATTAGAGACCACATCAATAAAAGGACCTTAGAGCATCAGTTGGTGGCTTTTGTCAGTTTAGTTTTGGAATTATCTTCAAAGAGGAGAATAACACCAAGAGGAGAAAGAAAGTAAGCAAGCAAGGAAAGGAAAGGAAAGGAAAAGCAAAGAAGGACGAGGAAAGAAAAGGAAGGTAAGGATCAAGCGGCTTTAGTGGGAATACTTGCAGGGCGCCTGGAATTCTCCTTCTTGCTCCACTTGCAATACAGACCAATCAATAACATGATCAACATCCTATACATATCTTTTAAGCAATGAAATAAGAAAAACATTGTGGACTTTCACTGTCGGAGGGAGTGTAAGTCTGTAGGCTACTAGTCCAATCCTCTCAAGGATCTCAAAAGGTTCGTAATACCGTGGTGCCAACTTGGCACATGATCTAATCCTCAAGGATTTATTCTTGGGCTTGGTGCACTTGGTGCCCAAATACACGTGCTCCCTAACCTAAAACACCTCACATACCTTATGCTAGTCTGCATAACTTTTTTGCCTGTCCTATGCTACTTTTAGATTCTTGTTTATAACATGCATTTCTTGTTCCATGTCTGCCAACATGTTTAGTCCAATAAGTACCTTGTTCATTGGATCACTCCAACTGATGGGAGTATTACAACTCCACCCATATAATGCCTCAAATAAACTGACCCATAGTGACTTCTGATAACCATTGTTGTATGCAAACTCAACCAATCGAAAATACTCCTCCCGTCTCCTTTGTTGATGCATGACATACATCCTCAACATGCCCTCCAATAAATTGTTGACCCTCTCTATCTGTCCATCTGTTCGTGGATGATAAACTGTGTTGAAGGCCAACTTTGTCCCCAATCCTACAAACAGCTCCTTCCAAAACTTGGAAGTGAAATTAGCATCCTTGTCTGACACAATCTTCTTCGAAACACCATGTAATCTCACAATCTCCCCGATGAAGACATGTGCTACCTCACTACATGAATAATTAGTCTTCACTAGAATGAAGTGAGCTACCTTGGTCAACCTGTTGACTATAACCATGATAGAATCATGCTGCCTCAATCTCCTCGGAAGACCTATAGTTAAATCCATGGAAATGACCTCCCATTTCCACTCTGGAATTAGAATAGGTTGAAGCAACCCACCTAAATTCTTACACTTTGCTTTGACCTGCTGACAGTCCAAACATCTCACCACGAACTCTACCGTGTCATTCTTTAAGATTTGGCCAATAGTAGAACTTCTTCACTGCTATCAATGTCTTCTAGTATCCTGGGTGACTTGAATATGGTTTTACATGAAACTCCCTCAAGATAAGCTTCTTGAGTTCACTATCATCTTGCACATAGATCCTGTCCTGGAATCTCACCAAGTCATCTGATGTAAGACGATTATCCACTTCCTGATCACCTGTACCCTATTGTAACCTATGCATAAGCTCCCTGTACCTGTCATCATGCTTGTAAGATCTGATCCCGTAAATTTGTCCCATATGAGCTCACTGTTGCAACATGGTTCAACTGCACTTACCTACTAAGAGCATCCACAACCCTATTCTCCTTACCCTTGACGTATCTGATCTCAAATTCAAACTCACTAAGTGTAGCCAACCATCTAGGTTGCCTAACATTTAGATTCGGCTAGTCAAGTAGATATCTTAGTCCATTGTGATCACTCATCAACACAAACCTCTTGCCAAGAATATAATGTCTCCACATCTTCAATGCATGGATAATAGGTGCCAACTCAATATCATGAGCCACATAATTCTTCTTGTGCCCATTCAGTTTCCTATACTCATAGCATACCACCTATCCCTCCTGCATGAAGACTCCACCAAGTCCTCCCTTTCAATTATATGTACATACTACAAACTCTTTATCTGGATCTGCAATATTTAACACTGGAGCATTTGTTAATAATTGCTTCAACTGCTCAAAACTGGTTGCACACTCTTCTGTCCATTCAAACTTCTTAACTTTCCTCTGTAATGATGTAATAGGATATGCAATCCGTGAGAAGTTCCTAATGAACCTCCTGTAGTAACCTGCTAAGCCAATGAATGATCTAACTTCCTCCACATTTCTAGGAGTTGCCCACTCCATGATGTCCTTTATCTTCTTTGGATTTACTGTTATGTCATTCTTGGAAACAACATGTCCCAAGTAATTTACTTTTGTCTGAAATAAATTGCACTCATTAGGCTTAGCATACAGATGCTTTCTTAGCAATCTCAACAATGTTGCTAAATGCTTGGCATGCTCTTCCTTGTTCTTAGAATATACCAAGATGTCATCAATGAATACAATAACAAACTTGTCTAGATAAGGACACAACATACTATTCATCAAACACATAAAAGTAGCTAGAGAATTAGTCAATGTGAATGGAATTACGACAAACTCATAAATCCCATACCTGGTTCTGAAGGCAGTCTTGTAGATGTCCACTTCTTTGATGTGTACCTAATGCTATCGTGATCTTAGCTCTATCTTTGAGAACATTGCTTGTTCCTTCAACTGATCAAACAAGTCGCCAATCCTCTTCAATGGATACCTATTCTTGATAGCCACCTTGTTCAACGGCCTGTAATCAATGCACAATCTAAGAGTACCATCCTTCTTCACAAATAATGTTGGGGCACCCCAATGAGATACACTTGGCCTAATACACACCTTGTCAAGCATTTACTTCAACTCCACTAACTCCAGTGTGCTCACTATAATGTGCTTTTGATGTTGGTGCTAACCCTGCTACCAAATCAATAGAAAAGTCTACTTCCATGTGCGGAGGCAACTCTGGAATCTTTGTTGGAAACACATCCTAAAACGGCTGCAATAAAGGGTACCTCTTGAATATTTATGCATCCTCAACATCCTTACCCTTGTCACTAGAAATATGAACTACAAACATCACACACCCTTTTGTGCAACTGCACTTAGCCTAAATAGCGGTAACCATCCTCGCTGATCTAAGCTTCTTCTTCCCCTACAAGATTCTCTTCTCTCCATTATCATCCAAGCATTCAATAGCCTTGTCATAGCAATCTACTTTGGTCATGTGAAGATATTGCGAGTCCATACCCAAAAGCATACAATATGATCCCAATGGCGGTACATTCAAATGTGTTGTTGTAGGCATACCATTCAACTCAAGTGCACAAGCTCTTACCTAGTGATGAACTCTCTTCTTCGTACCTGCAACCAATTGTACCAACCAAGACTCTACATGCACTTATTTTCTCAAACCACACTTATCCACTAGGTTAGGATTAACATAATTGTAATTAGATTGAGGATCAATCAAAATAGAAATAACTTGATCACAAAGCTTACTATCCATCTCAATGATAGATGCATGGTGATCCACTTGCTTGTTGTCCACAGCTGCATAAATCCGAGGACTTCTAGGACCATTATCCCCAATTGTTGGTGCCTCCTTAGCACAATAGGTATGAGACCTACATCCATGGTACAATGGACAATCCTTCTTATAATGATCTTTGCCACATATCCAACATTGCAACGGTTCTCTACTATCACCTCTAATCTGTTGCTCTCTAGGCTGCGACACATGCCCCTTCTCAATTATATTGAACTTCTTGTAAGGAGCAACATTTTCTTTCTCACCTACATATTGAGGTCTTCCCCGCTTCGATGGCCATTTTCCTTTGACTTTCTTATTTCCTTTCAAGTCACATTTAGGCTCATCTTTTCACTTTGACTGCTCATAACAATGCTTCAATTTATGAATGGCTTCCTCTAACGATGTAGGCTCATCAAACTCAATTCAATCTCTATATGATGATGTCAATTCACTGATGAATCTATGAATCTTAGACTTCTCCTACTTGAGATATGGCACATACCTCAACAGCTCTAAGAATTTGCTAGTGTACTCATCATTTACCATAGAACCCATCTGTAGCTCAGAAAAATCCTTAGCTCTACCATCATAGTACCTCTCTAATAAGTGCTTCTTCTTGAAGAGTCTCTCGAACTCATCCCAAATAAAGTATTCTTCTCAAACGCCTTTGACATTCTTCACATCCTCCCACGAGATATCTGCCTTCCCTTTAAGACTAAAGGTTACTATATTAGCTTTCATGTTCTTTGAGTAGCTATGCAATCTGAAGAACTTCTTCATTCCAAGCAACCTTGCCTCTGCATACTCTGGTTTCTTCATTTCCCCATCAAATGCAAGAGGCTTCACCTTTTAGAACTCCTCAGGCAAATACTCTGTCCTCCTATAAGGTTGATGATGGTGATGACTATAATGATATCTCCTAGATGAGGAACTATAATGATTCCCATACATAATAGTCCTCATGTAAGGTGTATCTAATGATCTACCACCTCTAGTTGTGTCCCCTCTATCCAACCTATATCTAGACCGAGACCTGCTACCATAGGCTCCATTAGTTTTCTCTTCTTGTTCTTGATTGATCCTCAACTGTCCATGTCTTTGTAGCTTTGACAAGATCTAAATTATTGTTGCATTAACCTCTACTTGCTTGTTGAAAGACTTAAGCCATTTTAAGTCTTTCTTGACCCACAACCAAATTGTCATTGTCTTCTTTGCAACTTCTAATCTATGCCCTCAATCTCCTTAATGTATCTTCTATACTAGGAGAATACTCTTCTCTTTGTTACCCAACTAATATGTAGGGAGATTCACGGGAACTATAGTCTACCATTTTGCTTGTCATCTTTGATTTCTTTTCTTCCTGTAAGTATACCATGTCAGATAAACCAAATAGATAACAAAATCAAATTCATACCTTAGTGATGTTTAGGGGAGGCTTATCTCATTTGCAAGATCAGTCCACATTAGCATGTACATGTATAATCATAATCATATCTATGTAATAACAAAACATCACAACAACATCATGCATAATCATACCAACTGTATTCCTTGATCCCGTGCATGACAACCATAATCTTGACAACATCAGACATACCCAAAGAGAGGGAAACCATGGAGAAAGCACAACCCGCTATGATAGCACCCTGTAACATCGCCTCCTCTCACACCTACCCACTTTCACCAACTTACTCAGGATAAACATGAGATGAGGGGTTACTATGATATGACTCAACCTCCTAGATGATCTTAAGGAAATGGAGTCGACACAACAAGACTTTACTAACTTCCCTCAGGCGCCACAGGACCTCCAGGAGTAAACCAACCCCTCCAGGTGTCCAACCCTTGAGACAACTCACCTTTTCCCTTACCTAAAGCCCTATTCGCTCCCTTTCCAAGTCCTTTTTACGACTATGGGTTCCCAGTTGCTCCCATAGGCCTGCATCAGTGCGATTGTGGCCTTTTTCTTCCAGTGTTGTGTCATTGACTGCGAGAATTAAGGTTACTTTCTAAGGCTGGGGCTAAGACTCTGCCCCATAAATCCATTAAACTTTCAAAAATCATAAAAGACATGAAGGCAATGCTTGTAAACCAAAACTAGAACCAAGACTTGACTTGACCATCCCCAACCAGGATTGACATTTTGTCAAACACTTGGTAGATATGCCACCTATCAGTCATGAATGCAAGTCTGAACATAAGGGACTGAAAACTTAACTAAGGTTTAACAAGAAGGGTATCTACCTTCTCACATTAGCTGTCATAACATCAATTAGGTCTTGCATTCATTATCTATTCAGTTATGAATGAAAACATGAAAAGAGCCATGATTGAGATCTATCATAAAATCGTGCTTATAACTAGCATATAACTAGATAAATAACCATAAGAGAACAACCATTAAAGCCACACAATAACCAATACATTTCCTTAACAAAAGAAAGAGAAACTTAACTTTTATTAACCATAGGAAATTAACGACCAGGATTGGGATTTCCATGTTCCACCCGACCATAGATTGATTGAACCATATATTTCTTTCAGCCAATCACCCCTGTGCAATATTCCAAGAATAAATGTGGGATCTCATGGGATAATCCAATCCAAAGACAACCAAGGGAATCCAGAGGTTAAACCACCTCCACCCTCTCCATACCGTGATCACACCTAAACCGGTGTCAAGATCACAAAACCGAACCGAGCTTGGATGCTTTAGAATTTCTTCACCATCCTTGAGGAATTTTCTTCTCTCCACCCTCAGGATTTACCATGTATCCCGCCATTATCGGTCTAAGGATTCCTAGGCCTTTGGGAATTTTCTTGAGATCACCTCACCCCGAATTCCAAAACCATCCGACAATCTAAAGCTCAAAACTGATAACAATCCCATAACACCATGACTATCCAAAAATGGCAAGGCTAGGCTAAAATCCATTGTCGAATTCCAACAAAATCCATGCCAATGACAACAAAAGAACCATATACCAACATGCGCATATCATGCATGTCAAAACTAGCTAGGAAATCACACATGCAATCTATTACCTGCAAGTATTCTCTCTGAAGCTACTTGATCCCTGCCTTCCTTTGCTTTCCTTGTCCTTCTTTGCTTTTCCTTTCCTTTCCTTGCTTGTTTACTTTCTTTCTTCTCTTGGTGCTTGTCTCATATCTGAAGCTAATTCCAAAATTGCACTGACAAAAGCCACCAACTAATGCTTTGAGGTCCTTTTATTGATGAGGCCTCTAATTTCTTCAATTTTCCATTATTTTCCTTCATTTTCCTCCTTACATGCAACATGTGACCTTTCACCTTCCTTTTCTCATAATTTCCATTATTTTCATAAATAATATGCCAAAAATACCTTTTTTTCCTTTCCAAAGCCTTAGGCATTACCTTTGCCAATTTTCCTTTAGCCATAAACACATCAAGTGATGCCCACTAGGATATTTATCCCAACATTCAGCTTGGAATAAGTATCCCTTGCCCATGGTCTTATTTGACCTTTAT
Source organism: Pinus taeda (assembly GCA_000404065.3). Lineage (NCBI taxonomy): Eukaryota > Viridiplantae > Streptophyta > Pinopsida > Pinales > Pinaceae > Pinus > Pinus taeda. The sequence goes on from APFE031314066.1 coordinate 101,645, forward strand.
TAACTTTTATTACATTAACTTTTAACCTAGGGTTGTTACATGGACGCCATTGAAGTTAGATTGATTCATACCGATTTTCATATTCATGAAGCGAATCGCCCTCCAAGGGCTCCGGCGGCTGGTCATGTTCCTCCTTCCCCTCCTTGATATGATTTTGGCTGGTTGTTTTTAAATTCTGTAGTATTTTTTATTGTTTGGCTATTTTGTTTATTGCATACATGTAAAAATTGACAACTCCTCTTTGCCTTGGTATTACTCTCCTCGCTAACAAATCCGGTCGGAGTGAAGTTGGGAGAGCAAGGATCACTTGGATTGTAATCAAGCTCTTTTGGAAGAATTAATGCAATTGCTTTGACTGCCTATATATATATATGTGTGTGTGTGTGTTCCATTTTTCTTTTAATAGATTTGATATTAACGACTTTATAATGTTTTAGACTTCTTCTTCTTTTTTTAATTGTTTAAATTTATTTATTTTCTTACCTTTTTTTTCTTCAAATTTTATGTGAATAATTATTTTTGAAAAAAAAAACTTCAAATATTTATCATCTTCGAACACAAAATTCATGAAATTTGTTATTTTTTCAATATTTTTCTCTTCAATTTTTCCATAAAAATATTTTATTTGACATGTTATTATTAGCAAAAGGGTATCGAAATGTGTAATTTTTTTGTAAGTGTTTAAAATTATTATGTTTTTAGTAATAATTATTTTATTGTTATTGAAGTATTTGCGATACATAAAAAAAAAAAAAAAAAAATAAATAAATAAATAAATAAAATAAATAAAAAATAAATAAATAAAAAAAAAAAAAAATCTTAAGTTCAAAATATTAATTTTTTTTTTTTTTTTTTTTTAACTTTGGAAAAAATTGAAATTTTTCTTATATAAAAAAACAATGCAAAAAAAAAAAATACAAACTTAAAAAACAAGCATCTCATGAAAAATGGTTAAATTCACATTTAAAAAATATGCTTACTTGTAACATAAGAAAATTTAAAGCGTCAAAAACATGTCTCCCCAAAAAAGGTTGTTGTTGCATCAAAGCCTTTCAAGATTAGAATGAAAATCACCAAAAAAAAAAAATTGTCCATAGTTAATACATAAGAAAATCTAAAGTGTTAGAAATATGCACCCGTAAGAAAAAAAGGTTGATATTGCCATCAAAACTTTTCAAAATTGGTATGAAAATCATGGAACATTTAAAAAATGGTCATATTTAATAAATTAAATAAATTAAATTAATTAATAAATTAAAATTAATAAATAAATAATAAAAACAATAATAATAATAATAAATAAAAAATAAAATTGAAGTATGAGAAATATGCTTCTCCAAAAAAAGGGTTTATGTCGCACCAACACTTTCCAAAATCGACATGAAAATCATGATTCGATGCCACCTATCAAAAATGAGAACTCGATACCATTCTTGTTAAGTTGGTAACTTTGTTATTACCAAAGCAACAAAAAGAGGATGAAACCCCAAATGAATAAAGATTAGCTTTATATGGAGTTGGGTCACCTAGTCACATGTTGATCCAGGTGGCTCCAGAGACACACCTAGGACAAAGAGGGCTTATGGAAGCTCAAAAATCAAAGTGATCAGAATGATTTCGAACTAGAACCAAAGCATAGATCTTGTCGTCCTGATCGCAACAGTGTGAACAGTTTGTCAATCCGAGCTCGTATGGGGGAGAACAATCCAGTCAAAGTTTTGATCAAAATTGGACTGTGGGCTAGGTTTAAGTGTCCTACAATTTGACCAACCCCGAGGCATGAAACCTAGCTCCCGAAAGTGGGCAAAATTGTTGCCTCTTTAATTTGTCTAATAACCCTTATGTTAGACAAAATTAAAAAATGGCTTTGTTCTAATAAAAATAAAAAAAACAAATATAATATGAGGTGGCGGGCCATGACCCCGACCACCTTCTGTCCCAACCGCACACATATAAGAAAAAAATTATGTTAAAAAAAGGATCGATGGGCTATGACCCTCACCGGTCCAACCAAACCCTCCAACCATAATACATTAACCATTTAACTACAGGGTGGGCGGGCCACCTCCGGTGGACTCGGCCCACACCCCCCAAACCACATACAATATGCGTCATCAATTAAGCGAGGCCAACGGGGATTGAACCCGCCCGGCCCGTGGGCCAGCACCCATCAGGGGGCCCCATATATGGTGTGTACACCAATGAACCCACACCTAATGGTAATATGCAACCAATAAAACAACGCGCCACCATTAAAATGCAACGGCCCAATCCAAATTTAATTAATATGTTGCGGAGGTTATGGGGTGGGCCGCCCAATGCGGACCCGACCCCCAAAACGACTATATGTTGTTGTTTTAACAAAATGAAATATGTTTTAATGTGGAGGGGTTGGGGATTGACCACCCGACCTCCTCCTTGTAACTTGAACTTTATACCAATTCACCCAACCACCACCTTGTAATATTCACCTCGATTTTTTATATAAACCCTCTTTTTCTCAAGAATGGAGGAGCCAAGAGCGCGCACGTGGATCAAGACATTTTTTTAATTAATTTTTAATGCAGGGTGGAAGCATGAACCTGAGGAAAACACCAGAGGAACCATGATTGAGCGAAATTCTCAGGAGGGTGAAATTTTTGCAGTGTCCAAATTGGACAAATTTTATGTCAATATTACACCTCCTAGTGACACAAACTTGATGGCGCAGTCAGTTTCCTGATCTGAGTAGCCAATTGTAGATGACCCAGAGGAGGGAATCTTTGAGGAATCTAGGGGGAATCTAAAAGATTCCTTAAGCCCCAGATTTGCATTTTCTCAAAATTTAGAACTTTGACAATCGATTTTGTATTATTCGATGCCACAAATTTAATGGTGCATTCAGATTCTCCATTTCCTCATTTCATTTTTTGGCCACTTTTCAAAGTGGAGTTTAGGTGTTAGCATTCATGTGTGAGCAGCCATTTCCATGAGATTCGACGCCACGAGATTGATGGTACGGCCAGCTTCAGCAGTTTGACATCCTTTTCTTCAGATGGTCCCTGGATGTGAGGTATATGTAGTGTGTTCATGTACTTCTTTTGTTATCCATTGTGTTGCACAAATCCCTGTTTGATGTTTGATGTGGGATCTTGTTTCTTACTTGTTTCATGATTCCTTCTTGATGTGATGCGGAGTCATTTGTGGGATGTACTTGTTGTCATGATTCGTCATGCTTCGTTTGAGATCCCTTTGTCATTATGTTGATGGGATACTCATGTGTCGCCATGTATGATCGCATTGAAATCCCTTTTATGCCATCTTGTCAGGATGCTCATTATCATCATGCATGAGTTTATGTCATACTGATAGGAGTCCTTTTTCACTGAGAGTTCCTGTAGCATAACATCTCTTAGAGCCACTTCTTCGTGAGGGCATTTTCCTTGTATGATAGCAACGTCACCTCTTATGTACATCATCACTATTGACAACACTTAATGCAGCGGCCTACAACATATTGACACTGGGGTCCAGAGACGTAGTCCCTCCTCGACGAACTCCGTTATCAACGTCTTGAGTTTTATGTTGCTGATGATTGTTATGTTCCTTCTTCTTTACAACATGCATTGATGTTATTTTAATCTCAATTCTAATCACATCATGAAAGCAAAACATCTTGGTTAAATCTGGGAGTTGAGTCAACTCGGATCAAGTTTGGTATTAGAGCGGTCTTTGCGTGGATGTGAATTGCAAGCACGAAAGGAACGTGCAGTAAAAGAGGACGCAAAAGCGATGTACGAGACCATGCTCAAAATTTCCAAAAGGGTGGAAATAATGTATGAAGCTCTACAAAAAGAGACAGAGGAAAAGGAGAAATTACAGCTTCAGTTGCAAGGCACAGAAGAGGCCCTGGAAGAACTGAAGCACAACAACCAAAATCCTCAAACAGAGAATGCTGAATTGAAGATGCTTTTACATGAAGAGAAAGAGGAGAAACATAGTTTGCTATGACAACTGCAAGCAAAGGACCAGGCCTTGGAAAAGTTGCAGCGTGACCCATGCAAGGCAAAGAGTAGTTCTCCATCTTCATGTATGTTTCTTGATGATGATTTCATAGTTTTTGAAAATCATACCCCAAGAATTAGCTCCAAACTATTGGAGAAAATTGGGTATGAAGGAAAAGGCTTGGGCATTAATGGTCAAGGCATTGTCAACCCCATCAAAGTAGAAGAATTACCCCGTCAAGCAGGAATTGGGTATGTCAAGAAAGAAGTTGGGGAATGCATCGAGACAGCTAGCGAACCACCATCAGTTATTTCCAAATCGACAAAGGAGGTAAAGATGTTGATTTCCTTTCGGTTTCACCTTCACATAATATGATTTATGTTGGAGATTTGGAGATCCCAATTACAGGGACAAACATGAGGCTCCTTACCAGGACGATGCAAAAGGAGGAAAAATAACTTGGTGTTAATAATCGGCTTAAATCCACCATTAGAGGTTGTGCAGAGACCTCAATTTGCAGGCTTGAGATGCACCAAGGGAGAATTCTCGAAGGTGTCAGATGCTTCCGAGACATCATTGAAACGTCGAAGAAAGAGAATGATGGGAACACATCCCCATCATCCCATGGCAGTGAAAGAGCTGAGGCAAGCTCTCATCGCCATATTTACACCATAGATAGCAAGGAAAGGTATAACCAGTCTCGACATTCGAATGTGCATTTCGATTATAATCATGTTGTTAAGAATGAATGTAAATCATGGCATCAAAAAACATGTACCTTTTGTGGATTACATAACCATACATTTTCTAAGTGTTGGAAAATAATGGTAGCATACAAAAGGAGAAGACATGAAAGACCCCCTCAAGAACAGGTAAAGAAACATGTCAAGCAAATCTAGAGGAAGAAGATGTTCTGCAGTCATTGCAACAGAGGTGGTCATCAAAGAGCCACTTGTTGGAGGCTCCATCCAGAGCAACGCCTTAAAGACAAAGCGTCGGTGCATGAACCAGGTGAAACAATTGTTTGACAGGCAAAACCACCACAGGAGGGTGACCCATTCACATTGATAAGTGAAAAATGGTCTCTAGATATGTTGTCGTGTCATGGTCGTGCTTTTGTAAATCATTTGTTGCATTTCAAAATGTAAAAGTGATGATGTGTTTTCCATCACTTGTTAAGCAACAATGATGTTTGGTCTTATTTTGTGTTGCATTTTAAACTCTGAAAATGATGTTGCGTTTCCATCACTTGTCAAAGCAAAACTATTGTTTGGCCTTATCTTTGTAAATCATGTGTTCCAATGATGACATGTTTTCCATCACTTGTTGGAGCAACAATGATATGTTGGTCTTATTTTCGTAGCTAGGGTATTATGTCCACCTTGATGTAAACTTGACCACCGAGTATGTGTTATAAACTCATGGCAAGTATGTGATGCTTGGGACACTAGTTGGTCATGTAAGACAAGCATGTAATTTGCAAAACAATGTACTAGAGGTTGCAGGTGTCGGCTTATCGCTTAAGGCTCTGAAGAACAAAGGTGAAGGAGATGGAAGAGAGACCTTTTCAGAACACTTGTGATGCAAATAAGGTACATACAAGTTGCGGATTATTTTTGATGCTTTTGGAAGACCAAAAGCTCCTCAGTGGGGAGGATTGATCTAGGTGGATCTAGAGACACACATAGGACAAAGAGGGCTTATGGAAGCTCAAAAATCAAAGTGATCATAATGCTTTCAAACTAGAACCAGAGCGTAGATCTTTTCGTCCTGATCATAATGGTTTGACAACTCGACCTTGTATGGGGAAGAACGAGGCAGTCAAAGTTTTGGTCAAAGTTGGACTGTGGGCCAGGTTTAAGTGTCCTACAATTTGACCGACTCTGGGCATGAAACCTAGCTCCTAAAATTGGGCGCAATTGTTGCCTCTTTAATTTGTCTAATAACCCTTCTGTTAGACAAAATTAAAGAATGGCTCTGTTCTAATAAAAATAAAAAACAAATATAATATGAGGTGGCGGGCCATGACCCCTACCACCTCCCTTCCCAACCGCACACATATAAAAAAAAGATCATGTTAAAAAAAGGACCGACAGGCCATGACCCCTGCCGGTCCAACCAAACCCTCCAACCATAATACGTTAACCATTTAACTACGAGGTGGGCAGGCCACCTCCGGTACACCCGGCCCACACCCCCCAAACCACATACAATATGCTCCATCAATTAAGCGAGGCCGGCAGGGATTGAACCCACCTGGCCCACGTGGGTTGGCCCCCACCGAGTGACCCCATATATGGTGCGTACGCCAACAAACCCACACCCAACAATGATATGCAACCAATAAAACAGTGTGCCACCATTAAAATGCAACGACCCAATCCAAATTTAATTAATATGTTGCAGATTTATGGAGCGGGCCACCCAATGCGGACCTAACCCACAAAATGACTATATGTGGTTGTTTTAACAACAAGAAATATGTTTAAATGTAGAGGGGTCGAGGTTTGACCACCCGATCTCCTCCTTGTAACTCAGACTTTATACCAATTCGCCCAACCACCGCCTTGTACTATTCACCTCGAATTTTTATATAAACCCTTTTTTTCTCAAGCATGGAGGAGCCAAGAGCACACACGCGGATCGAGGAATTTTTTTAATTAATTTTTAATGCAGGGTGGAACCATGACCCTGAGAAAAACACAGGTGGAACCATGATTGGGCGAAATTCTCAAGAGGGTGAAATTTTACAGTGTCCAAATTGGATAAATTTTATGTCAATCTTACACCTCTCAGTGGCACGAACCTGATGGTGCAGTCAGTTTCTTGATCTGAGCAGCCAATTGCAGATTACTCGGAGGAGGGAATCTTTGAGGAATCTAGGGAGAATCTAAAATATTCCTTAAGCCCCAAATTTTCATTTTCTCATTATTCGGAACTTTGACGGTCGATTTTGCACTATTCGACGCCACAAATCTGATGGTGCATTCAAATTTTCCATTTGCTCATTTCATTTTTTGGCCACTTTTTGAAAGTGGAGTGCAGGTGTAAGCATTCATGTGTGAGCAACCATTTCCATGAGATTCAGTGCCGCGAGATTGATGGTACAGCTAGCTTCAGCAGTTTGACATCCTTTTCTTCAAATGGTCCCTAGATGTGAGGTATATGCAATGCGTTCATGTACTTCTTTTGCAATGCATTGTGCTGCACAGATCCTGGTTTGATGTTTTATGTGGGATCTTGTTTCTTACTTGTTTCATGATTCTTGCTTGATGTGATGTGAAATCATTTGTGGGATCTACTTATTGTCATGTTTCATTTGAGATTCCTTTGTCGTTATGTTGATGGGATACTGATGTGTCACCATGTATGATTGCATTGAAATCCCTTGGAGCCACTCTTGCGTGAGGACATTTTCCTTGTATGATAGCAACGTCACCTCTTATGTACATCATCATTATTGACAACACTTAATGCAGCGATCTACACCATCTTGACACCGAGGCCCGGAGACGTAGTCCCTCCTGGACGAACTCCATTATCAACATCTTGAGTTTTATGTTGTTAATGATTGTTATGTTCCTTCTACTTTACAACATGCATTTATGTTCCTTTATGCTATTTTAATCGCAATTCTAATCACATCACGAATGCAAAAGATCTTGGTTAAATCTGGGAGTTCAGTCAACTCGGATTACATGCTTAACATAAATCCACTTTTAATACCATAACTTTTATATTTCTTACCTTAATAGAATTTAATCATTATTGCGCAATCCCCATTGCCTCGTGAATTTGTCTACCCTTTGAAAATAAGATCCCTTTCAACCTTCTAGCAATAATCTTTGATATCATTTTATAGATGAAATTACATAGTTATATTGGTCGAAAATTTTCAAAACTAGTCAAATTATCAGTCTTCTGAATTAAGGTTATGGATGTATTGTTGAAAGATGCAGAGTTTTTCCAATTGTTCTTGATGACAACCACCTTCCTTAAATCCTCTTCAATAAAAACATAACGCTCCAAGAATAATTTTGTTAGCAGTCATCCGAGGCTCCGATAGTGGAAGTCCATCAACGAATTCTTATGGCTTCTTGGAGGAAATCTTATGAGATAAAAAACAATCCAATTTTTTTGTAATACAAACCTTTCATCTTCTCTTTTTTCTCCAAGTGGGAGTTAAATTTTATATATTTGATATCCAATCATCCCACCTCCTCCAAGTCATTTTATAAAGTAACCAAATAGTTGATTAACTTGGAAACTAATCCCAATAACTTCAATGCCCTTGGAGTGAAGTTTAATTTCACTCCCCCACCCCTGACAATGACAACCAAGCCTTTTTTAAGTTGTTCACTATTAGATTTCTTATTCCAATATTCCATTCTTTCCATATAGGGCCCATAAATATTAAAAAGAGTGATTTCTTTCCCTAGGTTTAGAAAAAACAGTGTGATCCCTAGACGACTGATAAGAAGCTCATGAATTAGTGTAAGTAAGACATCAAGTTTTTCCACCCTTTGATTCAATAGTTTAGGGGTAAAAAAAATAGTTTGAAACATCCTTTGGGTCTTTTGCTGTAAGAGCTCCAAACAATGACAATTGCTTTTCACTTTTAACTCTAGAATTTCTTGTTTTTATGCCAGAGAAATACAAGATTTCCTTCCTCTATGGGAAGATTTTGATTCTTTCTCTTCTAAAACTTCCAAGCCCCTTTCTAACCCACTTAGAAAAATTGAAGAACCTCTAACTTTTTACCCAAAGTTGTTTTTTGTTAACTCTAAATATTGAATCCCCCTTTCTCCTTGGTTAAATTTCACATATTTTTTTTCTAGAATGGGGACACCTCACCAACTTGAGACCCTCCTAACATCTCAAAGTTACTAGAGGAGGAGGATTAGATATTTTATCCAAGATTGACTAGGTAGGAAGTCACTAATTTGTTCCTCTTCCTCATTATCTTGACGTACCACCAAAAACCAAAAACATAAATCTTTAGAGTTCTATCTATTATTAGCGGGTGGGGGAATTTTAGACTGACTTGATACATTTGAAGTTTCCTTTTTGGTCTTTTCAATCTCTTAAATTTGTAACCCTTGTAGGGATATATCCATTAGGTCTTTTGATTTTGTGGAAGAGGATACCTTTGAACTAGTTAAGTTGTTTGAATTGTCCTCAATGGTCACCTTAACCCTAGGATACTATGAAATAGCCTTAAAAAATCCATTTTGGCACCTTCTTGCTTCTTTGTACCTAAAGCTTCCTTTTATTTGGCAACAGACAATTAACCGCGAGATGGCCATAACCATGACATCTTCCACACTCAAATGAAATCCTTTATAATTGATGGGTAGATAGACAATCTTAGATCCCCTTACAATTGTAATAGAATATGTCAAATACTTTATTAATTCTATTCCTACTGGGATTCAATCCATCCCCATATACCCAAAACCATAATGTCTCCCATTTCCATCACTTTCATATAATTTTATCATACTCAACTACAGACCTAGATATCCATAAAATCCACCATTTTACCAAAATTAGGCTTTAAGAAGTATAACCTACCTCTACTTTGAAGTTTTCCTTTATGTAAGCCTTTAAAGTATTACCTCCCATTCATTTTCTTAGAAAGCAACCTAGTAATTTTGAGTCTTCTAAATCCATAATCTCACAAATTTTTATGCTTTCACTTAGTTGAAGGTTTACTAATTCCTACCTCCTCTTCATGCACTTGCAATGCTTCCTTGATTTATTGGCCCATCTAGTTCCCAAAACATCCATATTTTAAAACCCTAAATCGTTTGATTGAGAGAATGATATCCTACTCTAGGATAACTTCAATGAAGCCCACCTAGTGACATTTCTATCCTCGATTTGCAAAGAGAAACCATATGATCCTACTAACATATTTGATGGGGTTTTGACGAGGGAATTTACTATCAAACGTATTGTCCCATGTGCCAATGGTAATTTCCTATTTAGTCATGTGTAGAGAAAGTGAGTTCTAAAATCCACTAGATCTACTAAAGAGTACTTTACTATTGAAGTCCTTTCCTCATGATGACTCCCTATAGGTCATATAATGTCCCATACTAGAGACCCTTCACATAAACTAACAACATAACATGTATGGGATGAAATGTGTTATCACCAATTCATTGAGAATTTCCATGTTTCCCTCCTCTAATGGATATGCTTCTGTTTGAATTTTCTTGAAGGGGTATACACATACTCATTAAGATTGATCATTTGAATGGACTAGATTTCTTGGCCTTCTATTAGATCTTATGAAAAATCTACCACTTGCTCCATTTTTTGTGAAGATCAACAAACACTTCTCACCTTCGCTTCAAAACTTGTCAAAACTCCTCCTCACTCCCCTCCAAATGCGAGCTTATGTGTACATAGGCTATTTTTTTATTGATGTAACTACTTCACACATTGTTCTATACCTTCTTGTATTTCTAAGCATCTCACCTCTCTAAAGCCAAGGTTACCTTTTAGGTATAACTACTTTTTGGATGGTACGTAGGTATAATTAATATTTGCCATTTGTTTGTCTTATCCATGTAAAGGATTCTTCAACAACCTATGTGTGCCTTCTACGTGGTTATAGGCTTTGCATCTATAGGGTCACTATTCACATTAACACACATGAAATCAAATGATTCACAATAGCACATTGGAAATGAAATGATTCATTTCTTAAACCATCGAAGCGGATAAACTCTAGACAATCTTAATTTATAAGCTCATAATATATTGTCTAAGTTATTTATGATTCATTACTGATTTACTTGACATTTCTCATTTACACTCATCCATGCCTCAACACCAAGCTAGTGAAGAGTTGGTAGTTGAGAGTTGCATTAAAAGAGTTTATGAATTTTAGGAATTGTGGGTGCATCGTAACCTTGGTCATGCATGTGCCTCAAATATGTATGTTTTAATTCATTATTGTTTATTTTTATTGTATTTGTTGTTATAATGTTACATGTAGTGGTAATATCATGGATGTTATGCCCACGAAGACGCCTCCAATGTTGACTTTGGCCTTTGGTCCCTCTTTTGCATAAATAAGGGTCTTCTCTAAGCTATATCGTTATGTTACAATCAAGTCAAGGAGATGTCACCCATTTCAATATCATCCTCGGGATGCACTCTTTGATCTTTTAGGAATCACAGGTCATGTACTTTAATTTGAGCATGTAGATGTCATCGACCCTTTGTACTTTATCTATTTATTGTTGTTTTTATTTTATTGTGCGTGGCGATAATCGACATTTCAGTTTTAAGGACACTACAAGTGGTATTAGAGTAATGATTTTGGCATAGGAGGGTTGCATCTTCTAACACAACATTGAATTTTTTATTACAAGGTTTGTAGATTTAAAAAGACCTTGAAAAAAAAAAAAAAACATTTAAATCAATGGTCATGTGAGTAGGAAATCAAAATTTGGAAAAACTATTAATTTGGCATATTTTTGTTGTAACTACTAATAAAAATTTGGGCTTTTAGCATATTTTTGCTACAACTACTAATTTTCTTTTGGGCTTTTAGCCGTGCCTCATAAGAACTTATCAATTTTGATTTACCAAATTGAAATACTTATTGTCAACTTTAAATGTAATTTCAAAATTTATATTTAAAATAAAATATTGCAAAATTAGAATGAATTAAAAAAATTAAGTAGTTAAAAAAAATCAAACCAAGGGTCTTGTCACTACAAAATGAAAGTTTGAAAAAAAACTATTGTTTTTAATATATTTTTGCTATAATTGTTGCAACAATTTTGGGCTTTTATCAGTGTCTTATGAGAATCCGATGTTTTGATTTACCAATTAGAAAATATGTATTTACAACTTTGAATTGATATACTATAGAATTGATTTGGGTTGATAGTAAATAAATGAGGTTCCATTAAAAATAGGTTAGAGCATCTTTTTCAAGGCAACAAAAGGTATTTGTGTTGCATATCTCATCAATTTTGATAAAATGCCTATATTGTAGTTGATCTAATTCCATTTGAAATATGATTTATTTGGCTACATATGTGACATGTTTTGGTATATTTTAAAGAATATTGATGAAACTACAAGCTCTGAAAGTTGCTCTTCATTTTTTACCTCAAAACCCTAACAAAAAGCTGAAAATTAATGTGATATTTAAAGGAGTAAGAAAATCAAATGTTGTTCGAAGGAGAGTTTTAGTTATAATCAGATATATGTTAGGTTTAGAGTTGCAATAGAAAAATACCTTTATTTAATGCAAGTTTTGTTCTCCTCTATGTGTCAAATCCTTACTTGAAAAAAATGTTGACAAAAATTAACAAGGTATATTCAAATAAGGTTAGCATGGAAGTGTTAGGAGAAATGAGATACATATGTGATGTATTTGTTATTGCATCCAATATTATAGAAACTATACAAAACAAACAAATGCATGGTTAGATTTAGAAAAAGGCTTGTAAATGATGATAAGATATATCCCAAAGATTCAAAAATAACTACTTTTGAGTTAAGTTCGTTTTTTTTAGAGGAATCTCATGTTATGATGAATCTCCATGTGAAGAGGATTTTCAAGAGACAAAAATGTCTCTTGTTTCTCTTCTATGAGTTGCTTCTTCCATATGACGAATCCATCGATGTGTAGAATGATGAATATCTTTGTAAATACCATTTGCAAGAGGAAAAGAACTTCTCTTAGCCTTCCTTCATTGAAGCTCTTTCTCTCCATGATGAATTTTATTTTAAACATAATGTAGTGGTGGAAAAGGAAGTGAAAATCATAGAGGAAAGTCATGAGAAAGAAGTGACAGAGAATTTTTGGATTTTTCTTCAATACAAATGTTCTTTCAAGCCCCATAACCAATTTTTTGCCTCTAGATGCCATTTTCATTCAGACAATTCCTTATGTCTTGGTTGAACCATACTTGGATCTTTATGACTATACTAAGATTTTTTATCATGTCAGTGCAATGAATGAGTTCGCATGGTTTATTAGAGAAGGTTATTCTCAAAGCTCCTAACCATTCAATTTGGTGCAGATGCCTATATTTAAATAAAGGCCAAAGAAGCATAAGACAAATAAGTCACATAGTTAAGTTTGTCCATTGTCCTCAATCTTCTGGGATAAAGATTCCCAAGGAAGAGCTCATGTTGTGTCTCCAAATACAACATTTTTGTTTTGTACATCTCATAATTTTGGACTCTAAGCCTCTAAATCAATGAGAGAGTTTTTAGCTTCTTAAGAGGAGAAACCCTGACCCTGCTCATCCATCAGTTCAACCAGCTTATCCTCAATAATGCACAGTGTCTGATCATCTCAAGCGCGTTTGGTTTTTTCCCAGTGAATAGATAGGCTCTTAAGTTCAATAAGATTGCGACAAAAACCTTCTGCCATAGTCCGCCCTTGAGTAGGTGGGTGAGATTGCCAGAAACCAGTGACCAATTTGTGATAATTGGGATCCATTAGCTAAGTTGAGTTGAATTTAAATGGTGCTCTAGGTTTTTGAAAGGGCCTTGCCAACTCTAGGTAGACAGGGTAATGGTCAGAGATACCACCAAATCCTAGCCATTGTCGGCAGTTTGACAGCGTGCCTAACAAGTATTCCTTAATGAGGAAACGATCTAATCACCGGGCTAGAGCTGTTTCTCCTATTCTTCTATTACGCCAGGTCGGTTGCTTATTGTTGATGGGGATATCAATCAAATGGTGTTGCTCCAGAAGTTGATCCATAAAATCCGATAGGGGGTCCAGCTATGCATTATGTCCCCAGGATTCCGCATGATCAATTGTGAAGTTAAGATCCCCTCCCATAATTAGATTGTTGGAATTTGTCAGGGAAAGATGCATTAAGCGATTCCAAAATCAACCCTATTGAGATAGAGTGCATATACATTGATGATTCATAAATCCCTACCCATCTTTGAGGAGTAAATATCCATGCCTATAAACCCAGGACCCTCCCCCCATGTTGAGATGATGTTGATAGTGCGGGTATTGATACCAAGTGCAATTCCCCTAAATCAACCATTGACATCAAGTGCATGAAAACACCATCCTGACTTCATAGAGAGCAGAACCGGGATGACCTGCTCAACCTTCCCTAAGGTTTCTTGTAAAAAAATGATGTCAGCCAGCTCTGAATCCAGAAGTCTTTTGAGGGCTAATTTTTAGAGGGGCTAGCCAACCCTCTACAGTTGAAGGACATCCACTTCATGGATGAGATCGAGAGAGGGTGTTCGTTTCTCTAAGAACCATGTCAAGAGTGGATTGTTTGCCTTGGGCCACATTTGCCCCAACTTGGATGACAGCTTTCGAGATAAATGATTGACGTCCTCGAGGGATCTTGGTGGATTTAAGAGAGGAGATAAGGCCAATCCCAGATGGCTCAGGTGGGAGAGGCACCCGAGAGCAGAGGTTGTAGGGACGAGATAGTCGAGATGAAGTGGAGGGTTCCGGAGAAGAGGTTGTGACGGATAGACCATGTACAGAAGGTGGGGTGGTTGAAAATGTAGAATTAGGAAGATCTAAGGGACAAGTGAGAGGAGTGGTAGACATGCAAGCAATGGATGCAAATGCAACATATAGTTGTTGTGTAGAACAAGATAAAGAAACAAAGGAGCAAAGAGGAGGAATAATACCCGAAGAGGGAGTGGTCGCAGTTGCAGCTCGAGATCTTGTCATGGGCGGAGAAGGAGGCCGAGGAGAGACAAATGAAGTCGGTTGAGCAGTGCCACCATCCATTGCCTGCGGTCGGGTGGAGCGAGGAGTCTGACCCGCCATTGGTAATGCCTTAGGTCTTGGAACATTTGTGCCTTTGGAAGGGGGTGATGCCGAAGTTACCAAAGGGCATTCTTTGAAAAGATGTCCAACCTTATGACACCTTCTGCACCTAAAAAGCACCCCTTCGTAATCAAGTATTTGTATACGGGTGAAATGTCTCCAGTAAAGTGTAATTTGCTCTTTCAGACCTTCCCTGGTATCCAGGGGAACCAGGATGTGAGCCAAAGATTTATTGCCCGAAGTGGTATAGGACTTATCATAGTCCAAGAAAGTGTACAGGGCATTACCAATGCGAGTAAAAATATTTTTCGACCTGAAGTGCAATGGAAGCCCAGGTAGGTAAACCCAAATCGGTCCAACGCCTAATTGTTCTCACTGAGAATTGAAAAGAGGGCTCAATCTCTTGAGTAGAACATGAGCCAATTCGATGTGCCAATATTGGGATAGAATCCAAGCGATGTATTCTTCTGTGTGAAAACTAAGAGTGAATCATCCCCACACCAAAGTCATAATAGTCGGTAGTTCCTTAAGAAAATTTCCCCAATTATCCATTACCCAGAGACGAAGGCGCGCAACAGAATAAGTTCTACCCCTAACACGACCCACCAAAACCCTATTCGCTGTGTCCGCCACCTCACCCATATTAACACCTTCACCAAAACAGAGGGAGAGGTCCTTACGAGATGCCTTGACGCACTTGTTCTTCTTGGCCTTGCTGGATCGGGGTACCGTCAGATGGTCCCGAAGGGGATCCTATGAACCTTGGTTATCTGCCTGTGAGTTGGGGTTACAAGTCCGCAATTGACGACTGGAATGTCAAAATAGCTGGAAGGGACAGATGACCACCCTAGACTAGTGGGAGGATTAAGGAGGGTGGGTGAGATCAGAGTATGGGTGGGTAAATCAACAATAGGTACAAACCCTACCGATGAGGGAGGGACAAACGAGGTAGGATGAAGGGTAGAATCATGTGATGGTAAATCGAATGATGGGGAAGGGGCTATGCAGGAGACAAGGAGATTGAGAATGGCAGGTGAAAGAGGTGGGCAGTTGAGACCCGGTGAGGCAATGGAGAGAGTAGAGAACGGTTGGTAGGGCACGAAAGCGTTGAGATCCGCAAGGACAAAGAACGATCCTGTCCATGGTGGTGGATGTGCACATGGTGGTCCTGAAACCAACACTTCCGACAATGCATTAGGGTGTGACCAAATAAGCTCGTAGGGATTCAGATCAATCGAATAATCAACAACATCGATCTCCATTCCGACAAGCAACAAACAATAAAGAGACTAGAGGTAACGAACCGTATATAGGGTTGACAACGATCCACAAACCGTCACAGTGCTAGTGCCACGCTGCAAGTGGAGGGTGGATGCTTCAGCAGTGACTGCAGTGGAGATGGTCGTGCGATACCGTAACCTAAGCCCTGCGGAACTCCATCCTTTGATCAATCTTACCGCTCATGATGGATGTCGTCAAATTTACTTAAATTATAGATATTTGATTCACTTATTTTAATTATAGATGATGATTGAGACTACTCTATTTATTATTCCCAAAGTCATCGTAAAGCATCAAACTTACTGAAATGAAATGGATTCAACAAAGTTATTAATATTCATACCTAGGTTTTTTTTGAAAAGCATATTATCTTTGCTCATTCCAAGTAAACTAACCTCTTAACCCTAATTAAACCAGAATTATCTTTCCTCACCTCATATCATGTGTATTTTTCTAGTGAAGGCAAGAAGCTAGTTTAGGGCGTTATACTGAAAGAACTTTGATGTCATTACATGCTTTAGATACCCAAATAATCTCATTTCTACCCATGGTTTTCTCCAAATCTCACTACCTTCCGTAAGTCTACCCAACGTTTTCGCCAAACCCTAACCCTAGTACCAAGCGAACTTTGATCGAGGGCTTCTCCAACTTTAACCCTAATACCGTCCTTAACCCCATGGAACATTTCCTCCACGGTATAAGATTCTCGTGAGGGTTTTCTTGCCTCCCAGGGAGCGAATGGTTTTCCTTCAAAATAATACATTAGGGTAACAGGTCGCTAACCATATCACAATTACCGGACCACAGGGCCACCATCCGGGAGCAGCTATCGTGAAGACCCAAAATACTATACGGTTCTTTGACGGATCCTTTACCCATGCCCTTCATCGGGAGGGCTAAATAAAAAAGGTCTTGTGAATTGCTCCAAAATAGCTCAAAATTCGCATTACGTAACCTGAAAAATAAAGATTCCTCACAGTTTCCAGGCGATTCCCCATCGAAACGGGCGCCGGTTGAGCTTCGGACGGTCCCTCATTTTGCGTTTCCCGCTTAGATTTCATACGTCTTCTAGTCTCATTTTTTACGCTTCGTTGCTTGGTCTGGGGCCTTGGCCCTTCACTACCCCGAAACCCCAATCAGATTTTGACCGATAAATACAGCAGAGGTGGCGTTTCGGTGGTCCTGACCCTGCGCCTTAATGGCGGAAATCGGCGCCATAAGTGTCCGGGACAGTCACGGGTTCGAATGCGCTTAAGAAACCTAGAAATTCGATGTAGATCAACGAAGAACTGTCAAAGATGGCGAAAAAGACCCGGGCGCGATGAATTCTGCCCGAGAACTGAGTTTTGTGCCCAAAAAACAGGTAAGAAGCTTGTGGACATTTGAATTTATTTGTTATTGTGCTGTTTAGAATAAAGGTACAGAACCCTAAATTTTTTAATGCCCTAAACTTTATTGAAGAATCACTTAATATTGTTTTGGAGCATGCCTAGTGTCTGAGAGATTTGTTATCGAGGACATGTCTCTAAGACCACCTTATAGTTCATTACATGTCCTCTTAATTTTTAGGGCGCACACGATGGTTTATACATATAGTTATTGATTGTATGTATCGGAAAACTTGCAGGACACTTGAGGATTTTCCACCTAACAAGTGGTAAATACTGGATTCCTATTCTTCAGCTGCTGGTTGTTTGAAGAGAGAACGGAATCTAATTCTACTTTGAGAATTTTCCTGTTGTCGCCACCCCAGTTATAGAAAAACTATAATTACTTGATTATTATCTTTTTAAAGAGGCCTTGTTTGGTCTTTTGTTGTGTACTTATATTTACGAGTACAAGGGCCGAGGTGGACATGCCCCAGAGTTTACGGCCTAGCTTGAAGCCGATTGGTGTTCTTCAAACGATTACATCTGTGCTTGTTCCAATGGCCGATCGGCCTTCAAGTACAGATGACGATTTCAAGTCAAGTTATAATGATCCTTTGGCATTAGCTGCACTATCTGGTCCTGAGTTACAATCATGCCCAGACCTTATCTATGCCAATGAGCAAAGAGACTCATTCAATAAACTGTTAACCACATGCTTGAAAGAATTTCCCCATACACGAACCAGGCCCCTACCAGTCATTATTTCTGATGGAAAAGTCGTTGATCTTTATGAGCTTTCAAACATTGTTAGGAAGCAAGGTGGTTTTGATTTGGTTTCGGCAAATAAAATGTGGGCGTCAATTGCAGGGGATTTAGGATTTGGCACAGAATGTGCCCCTGCTCTAAAGTTGGTCTACGTGAAATATCTAAAATTGTTGGATAAATGGGTGGAGGGAGCTGGAACTCCAAAATGTAATGGGTTAAGTTTAGATCGCCAAGGTAAGAAAAGGAATGGTGAGAAGCTCTCCTTTCCAGATGATGATTTGTTAATTCAGCAGGTTAATTCATTTCATGGCACGGGGCTTCAACAGTCTCCTATTGTAATCTCCGACAACAGTGAGCAAACTCTCTATTTACCAGATGCAAATAAACAAACTAGTGGTGGTGTGCATGAGATTCCAAATGTTTCGCTTTCGGGCATGTTGGAATGGATAAACTGGGTTGCGAGGAACCCCTGTGGTTCTATGAAAGGACAAGGTGCGAAGATCTCTAGGCGGAGGGAGCAGTGGTTCCAGGAATGTTTAAATCGGGCTAAACGGGCTCGTGAAGTTTTATATCTGCGAAGACAAGAGTACCAATTTGGAGACATGGTACATGCACAGGTAACTATATAAAATATTAGTTTATAAAGTATCATTCAAAGTTTTGGGAATGTGTTTCGAGTCTAAAATGTTAGCTAAACTTTTTTTATATATAATGTTTAGCCTGGTTTCTGCCTCACAGTATTTTATGTGGTTAATTACATAAAATACGGATGAGAGTCTTCAATACTGTCAGATTCCTTAGAATTTCTGATTCTAGGTTTAAATTATAAAATGACAGTCAAATGCTTAGAAATGAATTGTTAGTCTCCAACTCTGTCAAGCTGTTTGTGTAGAGTTGAGTGGCCACTTGGTGTCTATTGACATCTAGCTTATGGGCCATACCAAATGAAATAATTTTGTGTGCATGTCTTGTTAATTTCCTTTTGGCAAATTAAGGGATTTAGATGTGAAAATGCTCAATATGTCTGTCTTCCCCATCAAGCACCAGGTAACTTCGGTTACAAAATGTTGGATGCTTAAAACATATCCTTGTAACCTTTAACAATTTGAAACATTGAAAGGGATCATCTTTCTCACAAGCTGCCATCTCTTATGGAATAGTTTCTTTTGATGTGAAGATACTTGTTTCTCCAAGTTTTGCTAATGCATCGTGGAAATTTCTAAAATTATTAGCTTCAGAAACTTCATTTGAATTACTTGAGGTTCCTTGGAGCTACTTCATAGAACCTCCAGCATTTTGGCTGAATCTGCATTACAAACTATAGTGGCAGTATACTTCACTCTGTCCAACCAAGCTCAGGAAAATAGTCATCGAAAAAGGATAGTAGATTCATAGTCCTCTCCTTCATCAACCAGATCATGAGGAGAGCTCAAAGAAATAGACACCAAAAATATTTATTCGAAGGGGATAAGATATGATATGATAATTTTAGTAATGTCCAACAAATGACCATAAAAAATTGTAGTCATGATTTGTTCCTTGAGGGGCTCTTAGACAAGGAGGCTTGAAGCAATTACAAGAATATACTCATTATGAGCTCAACATGTCACATGCATGACTTCAAACTGGTTGGAGAGGATAACAACATTTTCCCCAACCAACCTAGTTACATTCACAATGCCTAGGGCACAATCCGCTTCATCAACTAGACCTTGTTATACTTTTATTTGCCACCATAGGCCTTACAAGGAAGCTCTTAGATGTTATAAGGCTGAAATTACATATTTGAGTAATTTCTTATAATTATTTCACAATGAGTAATTATTTTGTTACAATTTCATAATTATGAAATAATAATTATTTAATAATTGAGAGAAACTCATAATTGAAAAGAAAGTTTACAATGAGTTGGTAAAAACTCATAATCGAGCATGGAACACAAAAATATCATAATAGAGGAAAAAAATTCACCAAGAAAACACTTGTAAACAATGAGAACACAAGTCTGATTTTTAGATCCATAACATACAAATTTGTTCAACAAAGGAACGCTTCATATTATAACACAAGCTAATATACCAACACCCCAACTCATCCCAAGTTGGGATAACAAGTTTGTTTAGCTTGTCCAAGCAAGGACACTGCAATTGCTTCCAAACCTTAGCTAGGGCATCCACCATCAACAAAAAATTGTTAATTTTAGGTATGTTCTATGCTTAGAGCAATTTATTTCAATTTTCTCAGTTAGCACAATATCTTTTCCAGATTAGCAATCACATTAGCATTATCATAAACTGCAGATAGAACATAAACATAAATCGCAGAAGACAATCCAAGACAAGAGGACACAAGATGTGGCGCTAGCCAGGGACAAACCCCAATGTGGGGAAACCCTTGATCAATTCTTCTTTTATGTTCTTCAAAGTTCAACAGAGAAATAGAGAGAGAGATAGTACACTTACAATAGAATTCAACACTTTGACTTTTGATATCTGCATGAGATCAGTTGAAGACATATAGCTTCAACTGATTCTCCAAGATGACTGCTTCACCTATCATAGTATGTTGCATTCATCATACCATTCATTGTTACTGTGTTGCACTTCGGTGCACTCATCATCACTGAGTTGTTCTCATCACTGTGCTGCTCCCAAGCTATTAGGTAACTGAGTCCTTCAAGGGCTGCAAACCATCTAGGAGAGCCCCTCCTAATCCATACTGCCACCTGCATGCTGCACTATTCCCATGGAACAACCTTAGCTGCTTGCTATGGCTTGCAGCCTAGCAAAGCAGCTGGCTGTAGCAATCTATTCTTCCAACAGGTCTCATTCAACCTTCAAACAACAACCCCATAGCTTCTCTTCATTGGATACTTATGCCTAACATATTATACCAAAACATGACCATGCTGTTACTTACAAGAAGTGGCTAGATGACTGTGCAAGGCTTCTTTCAGGATAGCAACCAACTGCTTTTCTCTTGAAAACAACCTACCTCGAACAGTCCTCAACTGCGGATTGAGGCCTTTAATGACTGCGTCCTAGTGCATATTTAAATGCTGTTGTTTGGAGCCACCTTGAGCTGCCTATAGCACCCTCCTTAATTGCAACTTAGATCTCTCCATGGACTGTGTATAAATCTCTTCCTTGATTGCGTCTACGGCACCAGCGTGTCCCTTCTTGTTGCGTATATGCCCTCATGGATTGCGGCCTTAACCTTAAGTGTCACAACTAGGATACTGCGTTTAGACATTAGCTAGATCTCTTTGTTTACTTCCTTACTGCGGTAGGATAGATCTTCCTTGACAGTGTTAGGATCTCTTCATGACAATAATAGGATCTATCCTTTATGACTGTGTTTCAATTAGAACAACAGTTAGGGCATTCCTTATTTAGGACAGCGTTTGGGCCTCCATATTTGAGCGTATAAGGGCTCCTCCTTGACTGCGTGTAAGGGTCTCTTGTACAACGGATAAGGGACTCCATAACAGTGGATAGATTAGGTCTGTTTAGTTCTCCTTTGTGCAATGTATAGAAGCCTTCTTTGTCTGCGGATATAGGGATGTAAATAGGACCTGCGGTAAGGCTCCTTCTATGCCTCTTTTGTGACTCCAGCTAGGGCTTATTCTAGGCCTGCGGCTTACTGCGGCTAGGGCATCACTGCGGCGAGGGCATCATCTTTAGGCCAACGTATCTTCATTGTGTCTCTCCTTCACCAAAACCCAAAGACGTGGAGAGGAGGAGACCACACATGAAGAGTATGTGTGTATTTCAAGTGACTTCAAGTCCTCTATATTTATACGAAAACGTAGATGATGAATAGACATGTCTATTGGGCTTTTGAGCCTACATAGGATACTGGCCGACTTGACAATATGTCTTATAATACAAATAAATTCATAACTCCATGAATACTTATCAGAATCGGATGATCTTTAGATCAATCCTACACCTCTCGATGAGAGGGATCCAAGAAAAATATCAGCTGCCATAAATAAGATGACCCATATGGAGTTTGGCCCTAGTTGCCAATTTTAACACTCTCTCTCAACTAGGGAGAACTCCATCCGTTGGTCCATATGTCCGATTGTACTATCTCTGCCATCAGTGCCCTGCTTTGCTTTGCTCAGCTCAGCTAAGCTCTGCTCTGCTGAACCATGAAGAAGAAGAATTGATCGAGGATGTATCATACCATCCTCCACTGACCTGAAGTCAGTCTCAGAGTGTGTACCACTGGTCCCAGACCAGTCCTCAACCGACCTGAAGTCAGTGTCATAGTATGTACCACTCTCATTAGTCCCAGACCAGTCCTCGACTGACTCAAAGTCAATCTCAAAGTATGTACCACTGGTCCCAGACCAGTCCTCAACCGACCCGAAGTCAGTGTCATAGTGGGTACAACTCCTACAACTAGTCCCAGACCAGTATCATTGATCCCAGACCAATGAAGGTCATCCTAGTATAGGGAGTACGGTAGATACAACGATGCGTCCATCGGTACTACTATGGTCCTTATCCTCATTTCCCTGCTCATTGATCAGATGAGAGGTACTTCCCATGAGTCCTGGACTGCATGGGTAGGATGCCTTGACAGAAGATCTAATCATCCTGTCCAGTGGATGCCACGGAGAACTAATCATCCTGGCCCACAAGAGAGCGAAACATCCTATTCCACAATTGCCATGGAGGACACATCATCCAGGCCTCACAAGAGAACTAATCATCTTGCTACACAATCGTCATGGAGAACACATCATCCAAACCTCACAGGAGAACTAATCATCCTGCTACACAATCATCATGGAGAACACATCATCCAGATCTCACAGGAGAACTAATCATCCTGCTACACAAGAGAGCGAATCATCTTGTCCACAGGAGAGCAAATCATCCTGTCTTGTGCCATCCAGTAAGAACCGCAAGCCCCCAGAGCTTCCAGAGGTTAATGTCTACAACATGCAGGACCCTTTTACAAGGAGTCTGTCGACGACTCCAAGTCGTTTGGGAAAATCACAAATTTGATCTTTCCCTAGGGCTTTGACAAAGTGTAGCGACTTGTACATCATCTCAGTGTGATGGAGCCTCCTTGCTCATCGACTTACCATATCCTAGATATGTTAGTATCTGATGTCTATCTGCTGGAGCAATCATCAAATATGGGATTCCTCAATAATCAAATCCTCCCTCAGGCTGTCATAGAGAATCACAGTGGTATTCACAAATAGCTCACTGAAGAGCTTCCGCAACCATCCAGCAATCGACTTCTGCTTCCTGTTTATCCATGATATCGAAGTAGAATCCAAAGAGAACTAGCATTGAGAAGTGCTCTAGTGATCCTCCACAATGCCTGCCCACACAGCATTTGAATAATCATGCAGTTTCATATTTCCGGCAGTATATCTCAATCCATGAGAGGTTGTGCCCTGAAGATATCTCAGAGGATTCTTGGCACCAATCCATTGAGGCTCAACCAAATATGAGCTCGCCATGCTGACTGCAAAACATATGTCTGGACGGAAGTTCACCAAGAACATCAATGCGAATGAGTTTATGAAACTCAGAGGCATTTCCCAAATCTGGTCTGACATCACTACCGTATAACTTCTGAAAGTTAATATCCTTGAGGTAGGCACAGGCTTGCAGTTTATCATTCCACATTCGGAATCCAACTCCCTCTTACTTCTGCAAATGAGAAGGTATGTACCTATTAGAAATAGGTCATCCTCATAAGGTGCCGGTATGAGAGGTCTATCATCCACAACCTTCAGGTAATGGTTTGGATCAGTTTCACTCCTAGTGAATCTCAACTTCATCCTGCAGCTATTAATCCTCTCATACTATGCCCGAGGAGTTTTGCTTCAAGCCATAGAGGGCTTTCTTCCACCTGTATACATGAGATTCCTGCTCATGAATCTCAAACTCCTCGGGTTGTTCCAAACCTGAGGCCCTGCTACATGAGGGGAATAGTCCCCTTGTAAGATTTTCCTTCGGTACATCTCAGACATGTACTTTCATGCTTCTTTTGAATTTAGGCATCCCTATTACCATCTGATTCACAGACCTTCGTTGCTATGTATCAATAGACATGGTCCCCAGTGGACTTTCTGCAACTTGATACAATCCTGAACTCAAAAAAACATATTTGAAAATTCTATTTTTAAACACGTAATTTCCATCGACGAGTGCCACCCTGTTTGCCGAAATGGGCTCCAGGTTCTTTTCGTGATCAGGTACATGAAAGAGATTTTGTAAATGGATCGAGTTACCCTCATTCAATTTAGGGGTAACATTCCCTACACCCTTTTCGTGATAGGTGGCATTGGCCCCAAGTATAATCCCATGATTGTTTCCATCTCTACCAAATTAGAGACTGCACTCATCTATTTGGTGAAGTCCCTTGAGGCACTGAGGTTCCTTGCTTTCTTTGAAGAGTCGACCATTTTCTGATGACCTGCATTACTTGTCATTCCTTTGAAGATGTCCCTGGAACGATTGTTATCTTCATCAAGAGATGTGTCTCTGCCATTCAGACACTCCTTCGCATAATGGCCGAACTTATTGCAAGGCATTCGCCTTTCCTTCCACCCTTCGATCCGAACTTCCCAATGAAGTGATCTTTAGGTAGGCCATCAGAAACTTCCGCTATGCTATTCTGATAATATTCTCTACTTTGACTTCACCCTCGGTGAATTTGAAGAGGGATGAGGAACCCATTGATCCTTTTGTCTTGTCCCATCTGTCTTTGGAGATTGCTCTTTCACTCTTGCTTGGGCAGTGTCTTCACCTCAGCTTTGATACGATGTTAATTTTAGATATGTTTTATGCTTAGAGCAATTTATTTCAATTTTCTCGGTTAGCACAATATCTTTTCTAGATTAGCAATCACATTAGCATTATCGTAAACTGCAGATAGAACATAAACATAAATCGCAGAAGACAAGCCAAGACAAGAGGACACAAGATGTGGCACTAGTCAGGGACAAACCCCAATGTGGGGAAACCCTTGATCAATTCTTCTTTTATGTTCTTCAAAGTTCAACAGAGAAAGAGAGAGAGAGATAGTACATTTACAATAGAAGTCAACACTTTGACTTTTTAGATCTGCATGAGATCAGTTGAAGACATATAGCTTCAATTGATTCTCCAAGGTGATTGCTTCACCTATCGTAGTATGTTGCATTCATCATACCATTCATTATCACTATGATGCACTTCGCTGCACTCATCATCACTGAGTTGTTCTCATCACTGTGCTGCTCCCAAGCTATTAGGTAACTGAGTCCTTCAAGGGTTGCAGACCATCTAGGAGAGCCCCTCCTAATCCATACTGCCACCTGCATGCTGCATTATTCCCATGGAACAGACTTAGCTACTTGCTATGGCTTGCAGCCTAGCAAAGCAGTTGGCTGTAGCAATTTGTTCTTCCAACAGGTCTCATTCAACCTTCAAACAATAATCCCATAGCTTCTCTTCATTGGATACTTATGCCTAACATATTATACCAAAACATGACCATGCTGTTACTTACAACAAGTGGCTAGATGACTGTGCAAGGCTTCTTTCAGGACATCAACCAACTGCTTTTCTCCTGAAAACAGCCTACCTCGAGCAATCCTCCTCAACTGCGGAATGAGGCCTTTAATGATTGCGTCCTAGTGCATATTTAAATGCTGCTGTTTGGAGCCACCATGCGCTGCCTATAGCACCCTCCTTAATTGTGGCTTAGATCCCTCCATGGACTGTGTATACTTCTCTTCCTTGACTGCATCTAGGGCACCAACGTGTTCCTTCTTGTTGCGTATATGCCCTCATGGATTGCGGCCTTAACCTTAAGTGTCATAGCTAGGAGACTGCGTTTAGACATTAGCCAGCTCTCTGTGTTTACTTCCTTACTGCGGTAGGATAGATCTTCCTTGATAGTGTTAGGATCTCTTCATGACAGCAATAGGATCTATCCTTTATGATTGCGTTTCAATTAGAACAGTAGTTAGGGCATTCCTTATTTAGGACAACGTTTGGGCCTCCATCTTTGAGCCTACAAGGGCTCCTCCTTGACTGCGTGTAAGGGCCTCTTGTACAACGAATAAGGGACTCCATAATAGTGGATAGATTAGGTCTGTTTAATTCTCCTTTGTGTAGTGCATAGAAGCCTTCTTTGTCTGCAGATATAGGGCTCTAATTAGGAAATGCAGTAAGGCTCCTTCTATGCCTCTTTTGTGGCTGCAACTAGGGCTTATTCATAAGCTTGCGGCTTACTGCGGCTAGGGCATCATCTTTATGCCAGCGTATCTTCATTGTGTCTCTCCTTCACCAAAACCCAATGACGTGGAGAGGAGGAGACCACACATGAAGAGTATGTGTGTATTTCAAATGACTTCAAGTCCTCTATATTTATACTAAAACGTAGATGATGAATAGACATGTCTATTGGGCTTTTGAGCTTACATAGGATGCTGGCCGACTTGACAATATGTCTTATAATACAAATAAATTCATAACTCCATGAATACTTATTGGAATCGGATGATCTTTAGATCAATCTTACACCTCTCGATGAAAGGGATCCAAAAAAAATATTAGTCGCCATAAATAAGATGACCCATATGGAGTTTGGCCCTAGTTGCCAATTTTAACAAAAATCCTAACCAACTTGACCAGAACTCAACAAGGCATCTTACCAAGCTCTACTAGTTGCAATAGAGGCTCCCTAACTAGCTAGCATAACACCAAGAAGTCCATCCTTGATCTCCCACTCGTGTCACACAAGGAGATTCTCTTGGTTGCTCCACACGTCTTTGTGCAAATTCTCCAACTTGCATCACACAAGCACCACTAGTATCAAGTGCTACAAGTCTTCTTTAGGTTTCATGTCACAAAATTTAGGTCTTGCTTACACCAAAACTTTAACCCTAGTGCTCCAAGTCTTCACCCAGTCCTTTCAACTCTTGCCTCATACAAGCAAAAAGACTATAAGATAAGTACACCAAGAAGATACAAATGATTTGCTGAGTAAGTCGTATTTTTATATAAGGACACTTTCTTACCTTTATGTAAGATAGATGAGGGAGGCCAATAATAAAAAATGGACCATGTTCAGAAACAACCTAATCTAAGCCACTATAGGAGGTCCATGTGAGGAGAGATCCTCCCCATGTTGCTAGGTGGTTGTACTCCACTACCCAGTTGGTGCACTCTCCAAGCCAAGGAGATCCTCCAACTTGTATCACACGTCTTCAAGGAGATTCTCCAACATTTGCATCGCACAAGTTGCACTGGTATCAAATGCTTCAAGTCTTTTTTAGGTTTCATGCCACAAACTCTAGATCTTGCACACACCAAGACTTCAACCCTAGTGATCCAAGTCTTCACCCAATCCTTTCAACTCTTGCCTCATACAAGCATAAAGACTATAAGTAAAGTACATCAAAAAGATACGATCTAGTGACTAAGTTGTATATTTATAAAGAGTTGTTCCCCTCCCTTTATATACTATGCTCACAAGTAGCCTTATCTAAGGCACTAGAGTAGCTCAATGTGATGAGAATACTTCCTCATGGTGCACATCTGTCGCTAGGTGGTTGTACTCCACCTCCCAAATGTGCACTCTCCAAGGTAAGGCTCCATGTGTCAAGTCAAGAGAGCACACTTGTTAAGTAAGGCTCCAAGATCCAATGCTCCACATGTGGATTGGATCCACAACACTTCCTAAGTAGCAAGATTCCCTCAAGGAAACTGATCTACCTCTTATGGTTGGCCATGTGGTCTCAATGGCTTAGTGCCTAATACTCTTCCTCAAGGTACCTCCACATCCAATACTAGAGACTTGTCCTCTTCAAAATGCGCACCATGTAGAACATGTCAATGCCACACAAGATAGCTAACTCCATAAGCAAGTATCTTAAGGAAAAACATTTACCTATGGTAATCTCTCCAAATGTCAATCAACCAAAACTATTTAAGATACATCAAGGCTTTAGGGTTTAACCATGCATCCCACATTATAAAAACTGTACCCTAGCATGGTGCAAACAATTTGAAGCAACCCAAAAGCTAATGACTATTGAAGCATGCATTTGTTTGGTAAAGGATGCAGTATAGCTTTCGACCAGATTATTTTTGACTAGATCATTATTATGGTAGGAAACTCCATTGCCTCCTTTCATACGTGGGGCATTTGAACTTGATATTAATGGTGTCACATCCTTCATTATCACTCTCGTTTTGGCACTGGACAAAACAAACCAAAAAGAAAAGATCTCATTTTGTTTAAGTTGACTCCCATTTGTTGATAATTATCTTTCTTTTGCCTCTCTACTTATAGATGGTAAAGCCGACTTTGAGCATGACTACTATTATACTTGTATTGATTCTCTAAGGCACTTGGCTAGATTTCCCAAAAGTGGGATAATGTTCATGAAGTCGGAGAGATTATCAAATGAGAACATTCTTATTGGTGTAGCCACTTTGTTTTGACAATTCTTTTATAACAACTACATTTTGGAAGATCAAACTCCTTGTTTAAACTCAACTTATTTAATATTCTTTGAAACCAAATAAATTTATATTTAAAATTGCCATGTATTTTGTAGTATTTGTCATATTAACATAATGTGATACAATTGATTTTTGTGGGGTTTTAGTAGTTTTATGAAATTTGGAAATATGTTATAATGACAATATTACCTTCTTTCCATTGAATTTCAATATATGTTTTCTTGTGTTTTGGGGGAAACTGAATTGTAGGGTTTCGTAGTTTTGTAATGAATTATAAGAAGGCATCATTGTCGCATTGTTAGAATTTTGAAAATAAATTCAACAAAAAAGGAATGCTTCTATAATGCAAAGAAGAAACTATCTTATTGACACTCTTGCAATGCAAGAAAAATGATATACTTTACTTGAGTCCATAACCTATTTTTTAAATGAAATATGGGAAGGAATTATTGCTGCATTGCTAGAATATTCCAAATAAATTCAATAGCAAAGGAATGCCTCCATAATAGAAAGAAGAAAATTTCTTCTTGGTTCTTGTAACGCAAGAAAATGATATGGGTTACTTGAGTCCACAACCTAACCTTAGTGGGGTCAACGAAATTACCAAAGTAGTGGGGCTATATTTCTTTTAAACCCCATAGCGGCTTTAGTAACTTAAAAAAGTAGTTTTAATATGTAATTTTAAAGTGATATTTTTGTTTCAATATTATCAATTATGGCAAGGATACATTTAATATTAGATGGCAGTGGTACCATAGGAAATGCCAATATTCATGTTGTTATTCTTTTTTATTATAACTCCATTGGATAATTGATCTCGAAGAAGTGAGTGAAACATTGTGTAAAATGTAAGTTAAGGTGTATTGTAAAAAAATAGCTTATTCCTTATCTTATTCATTCACATAGTTGTGCTCGTGCTATTATGTCTACTAGAATAGTTCTTATAAATAAAGATATGTAATTTTTGTTGAAGATCTTAGAAAAATGATGAGGAAATCTAGTGTACAAGTTTCAATATATTATGAAAGGACATCATGTAGGTCTATCAATTTGAAGGTTTGTTAAGAATGCTTTTAGTATAGGTGTGATTTTGAGTAACTTCTTGTGAAGAGGAGTGCATCAATTGAACAAATTTTTAAATGATACTAGTGCCAACCACATCCTTGATCTTTGTAGTTGGACTCTGGAGGCTTTAACATTTCCATTTTACATTTTAAGATATCCACACTTTCTTGTTGTAGGTGCATGTAATGATATTGCTTTCTTGTTTGTCTTTGTGTATATTTTATGGTTAATTTGTAGTTTTTGGTTCCAAGGAAAATCTCATGGGAAAACTCTTGGAGACTTCCTCATATCCATGGTTGATACTCTATTAAAGCCCGCAAATATTGATTATAACACTTGCCGGGAAGGGACATCAAGTGGGGTATCCAACATAGCTAATTGGCTTGGGGAATCTATCCTAAGAATCCTTGCGTAAAGCTTAAAGCACCCAAACACTCATGCTAGTCCATCAGGTTTGATTTGTAGTTATCTTGGTGTGGATTTTATGTATTTCCATTGAACAAAGTTTTATTTTGAGGGTTTTCCTCTTCATGGCATCTTATTGCTTTTTTTTTTTCATTTGTCTTAGCGTCACCAAATTTAGTGGTCATTGTTATAAATGCAAAAATATTAGGAAAGCATAGGCATTTGTCACTTATTTCCAATGACATTCCCACATAATATGCATGCAACCTTGGGATCAAAAATCATATTCACACTTGTGAAATGTGTTTTTGCTTTGTTCTAAGGAAAACCTAATAGGGAAACCCTAAGGCACTTCCTTGCATTTGTGGATGGCACCTAATGCAACACTGTTGATGTTGATTACAATGTTTGCTTGGTAGAGACATCAAGTGGGGTACATGCAACACATGTAAATCTTAAAACACTCAACCACATGAGTTGGCACATCATGTTTCATTTATAGTTATCTCACGGAGATTTGTTTTTATTTTTATTTTATTTTTAATTAATGAAATAAATTATTTCATTAAATAGGAATTTATTTTGAGGGTTGTTCTCTTAATCACATCTTATTGCTTCATTTTCATTTGTCTTAGTGTCGCCACATTTAGTGGTTAATGTTGTAAATACAAAAAATTTAGGAATCTATAGATATTCATTGCATATTCTTAGTGTTATTCTCTCTCTCTCTCTTTTTGGGCAAAGGAAAAAAGCTAGTAATTTTTATTTATAGAAAATAAAAGTTACATCCACATATGCTATTAGCATTCTAGTGGCTTAAACAACCTATAGAAGAATGCCTAAAATATTATCATTGCTTAGGAATAGTAGTTTCATACAAAAAACGAGCAAACCAAAACTTTCTTTCCATCTAGCTTTCATGATCTTAACAAGTTCCCATAAGGAATGACTAGTATGTTTTCTTGTAGAGGTTGTGCTTTCAACTAAAGTGTTTTTGTCACAATATAGAGCAACTAATAGAAAAAACTATTTTTTAAATACTACGACGTATCCAAAATTTTATACGAATACATTGTGCGATATGAAAGAACGGTGAAGGGTCTTTGAGGCTATGCTAATTGCTAATTAAAGGTATCCATCCAAAAATTGTCTACCTAGGAAGATTGATTGTTTACTACCGTAAGTTAAGAAAATATTCAGTGCATTGGTTGTCTTTGTGTTAAATGATTTTTTCGCTACCTTCTCCCATTTCCATTCCACCTTTTGAGAGAGTATCCGCCTCTTGATTTTGGTATCTCTAAATGTGATAAAAAATGTAATGAGAGAGAAATTAATAATATTTTGTATAATGCATTTGGTAAACAAGTAAAAGAGTGTAATTTCTTGGCTTGGAAGAACAATTCATCTAATCCATAACCACTTTTGAGTTGCCATAAATGTTCCTAGTGATATTCTCACATAAGGTGCATGTAGACTTAAGGATTAGAAATCATATTCATACCTGTAACCATGTGATATCCCATTAGATATTAATTGACGTTACGTACCTATCCTC
Organism: Pinus taeda; assembly: GCA_000404065.3. Taxonomy (NCBI): domain Eukaryota; kingdom Viridiplantae; phylum Streptophyta; class Pinopsida; order Pinales; family Pinaceae; genus Pinus; species Pinus taeda. Next base: position 133,361 of record APFE031314066.1, read on the forward strand.
CCTCACAATGACATAAGATACATATAGTTTGTTGAAAATTAGTGAGAAAAGTGATTCCTTGATTTGTGCCTTAATTCAAGGAGTCAAAGTTGAGTTCTTTTTTTTGGCATGGTGGAGTTCCTAAAATTTAGGAGTTTCCCTAAAAATTAGGAGTGCATGAGGCAGTTAATTGATGTGTTGAAATTGAAAGTCAAGTTTTTGATTTTCTAATGTGAGTTTGGAAAGTGAAAGAACAAGTGGAGTTAGCCTCCTAAATTTTAGGAGGAACTAGTTAACAAATTGTGTTAATTGTTGTTAACTAGAAAAGCACCAGTTCGACTTTCCAAACATAGAACTCACTAATTTTAACCATTCGAATTGCCTTTAAAAGGAGGAACGAAGGCACAAGTTTATTCATTGTTTTGTTGAGCACGAGTTGGTGAGACCAAGCAATAGGAAGCACACGTTTGTGCATGGAGCTTGTGAGAGGAAGAGTGTGAAAGAGAAGCTTCTGCACAAGATTGATATAGGAGCAAAGATCAATATTCTTGCAGGGGTTTTGAAGCCTAGCTTAACGCTGAGAGAAGCTTGTTTTCTTTATTGAAACATTGTATTGTAAGAGATCAATTGCTTAGTTTTTCTATCATACATTTCTCATAAATTATAGGATTTTCCCAGTTGGGTTCCCTAGAAACATAGTGTTTAATTGTGTGATTGTGCTTTATTTTTGTTCTATTCCGTTGCTATTTTGTAGAGAAATTATGTGATTGTGTGAAGAGAATTTGTTTTCAGATTGTTCATGCTAGCAGATCAGATTTTCGTGCAAATTCTACATGGTATTAGAGCATGGATCAAAATAAAGACCAAGACAAGTGCAACACTTAGTAGAAGACACTTCTGTGATGGGCATAGCCTAGGGAAGCCTAACAAAGGAGGGAAAAGGGACTATTAGTGGTGCTATTTTCTCATGACAACAGGCCGAGTTATTAGAGAAGGAAGCCAATGAGAAAAGGGGAGTTCTGGGCTAATTTTGTGCCTAGTTTGAAGGTGTTATATTTTTGTTTAGCAGGCCAAATTTCTGTGTGACCTTAGGCTGGACAAAGTTCTAGTTTAGGGTAATTATGAGCTAATTCAAGTATGTTATAACAACTTAGAAGGAGGCCCAGTACAGTGGAAAGGCAGGGCTAGAAGGAAGGACAATGCAGAAGTTGTGGAGGTTTGAGGCCATGTTAAGGGTTGTTATAGTGGTATAGAAAGCCCTAACTAGTGGGTCAGAAAAACTCATATGCAAGGGCACAAGACCGAGTTGAATCTCAGGCATAAGAGTATGTATTTGTCTTCGTAAGTTGTTGTTTTACTAAGTGGATATTGTTTAGGTTGGACAATGTGTGTTTGGAATCTTAAGAGCAACGAGGAGGGTTGCTAGTAGGTGTCAAAAGGAGCCCTAAGTACAAACCTGTGAATGAATATTAGGTTTGCTAGGAGAGGCAGTTTTAGAGGCCCAAGTACCAAGGGTTGAGAGCAGATCACTATGTAGAGGGAGCATCGAACTTCATAGCTTGGAAAGGGAGGATCACAATAGTGCTAGAAGATAATGGGGTGGGAGAGTACATCAAGCAGGCGATAACACCACCTCAAGACCCCTGACAATTGGGACAACATAATAAGAATGATATCAAGGCAAAGAGGATCATTTTAGAAGGGGTTAAAGATCATATAGTGCCTCACATGCATGAGAAGAAGACAACGTATAAGATGTACGATACAATCCTGAAGTTGTATTCGAGTACCAGTGATACCAGGAAGCTTGCTCTTCAAGAGAAGTTGAGGTGTATCTGGATGAGCAAGGATGAGCCCATCGTCCCATATTTGTCAAGGTTCACTCATGTACGAGATGAATTAGGTGGGGTGGGCGAAGTTGTGTTTGATCATGATCGTGTGAGTTTTGCTTTACTTGGACTTCACAAGTCGTGGAAAGGGTTCCAAGATGCTGTTAGTGGGAGAAAGAACTTCCCAAAGTGGGAAAGGTTTTGGACTGACTGCATAGAGGAAGAGATCCCAAGAGGACCATAGAAGGGAGATTGGTTATCACAAAGGACGAGGAGAACTGTGCCTTGGCAGTTAAGGGTAGCAAGGCTAAGGGCAAGAAGGGCCAAGGAGAGGCTGGGTCAAATGAGAAGGGCAAGAAGAAGGATCTAAGTAAGATCAAGTGCTTCCATTGCCATGAGTTTGGACACTATGCTTCTAAGTGGCCTGGTAAGAAGAAGGGGGTCGGGAAGTATTATACTGCTACATCAACGGAAGTAGATGACTTTTTTGCCCAGTTCAAGAAGGATTTCTCGTTGATCGCTTGCATGGCAAGCTAGACAGATAGCAGTATGTGGTATATTGATTCAGAGGGAGTCAGGTAATTCCCTTCATCTCAGAGATGTTCTTTATGTTCCAGGATTGAGGTAGAATCTTGTTTCATTAGCCACCCTTGAGGACAAGGGATATGATATCATCTTCAACAAAGGTAAGGCTTACCTCCAACACAGCTTCTGGATGTAAAAAGCAGATAAGTGTGAGGGTGAAGAATCTCTACAAGTTGTAGGTAGAGACAGGTGCGACCTTGAGCAGCAAGGCAGGTAGGGCACAAAGTAGAGAATTGGTGGTTGAGCAAGAGTAGGATAGAGCTCTCAAGATGGAGCCTCAGCCAATATCTTAGTTTCAGGTTAAGCTAGTTGGCAATTGGGTTGACCAGTAGGATATTGAGAGCAGAGCTCACAAAGTATGGTGGGAAAGAACAGGTCTCAAAGCTGGTTTTGCATAAGAAAGCAAGGAAGCCTTTTAGTTAAGAGGGAGTAGCTGCAGCAGCGAAGAACTTGGTAGTGTTGGGGATAAATCCAAGTGGATGAGGTTCTTCTAGGAACACCTTCCTTGCTAAGAGGGAGTGTTGAAAATTAATGCGAAAAGTGATTCCTTGATTTGTGCCTTAATTCAAGGAGTCAAAGTCGAGTTCCTAAAATTTAGGAGTTTCCCTAAAAATTAGGAGTGCATGAAGCAGTTAACTGATGTGTTGAAATTGAAAGTCAAGTTCTTGATTTTCTAGTGTGAGTTAGTTTGGAAACTGAAAGAACAAGTGGAGTTAGCCTCCTAAATATTAGGAGGAACTAGTTAACAAGTTGTGTTAACTATTGTTAGCTAGAAAAGCACCAGTTCGACTTTCCAAACATAGAACTCAGACCATTTGAATTGCCTTTAAAAGGAGGAACGAAGGCACAAGTTTATTCATTGTTTTGATGAACACGAGTTGGTGAGACCAAGCAATAGGAAGCACAAGTTTGTGCGTGGAGCTTATGAGAGGAAGAGTGTGGAAGAGAAGCTTCTGCACAAGATTGATAGAGGAGCAAAGATCAATATTCTTACAGGGGTTTGCAAGCCTAGTTTAAGGCTGAGACAAGGTTGTATTATCTATTGAAATAATGTATTGTAAGAGGTCAATTTTTTCTATCTATAAGATTCTCATCAAGCAGAGTGTTTTCCCAGTTGGGTTCCCTAGAAAAACAATCTGTTTTATTGTGTGACCGTGCTTTTATTTTTGTTCTATTCCGTTGCTATTTGATAGAGAAATTTTGTGACTACCATCAAGTCGAGGGTTTTCCCAGTTGGGTTCCCTAGAAAAACAATGTGTTTTATTTTGCGACTGTGCCTTATTTCTGTTCTATTCCGTTGCTATTTGGTAGAGAAATTCTGGGACTATGGGAAAAGAAAATTTGTTTTCAGATTGTTCATACTAGTAGATTAGAATTTTGTGCAAATTCTACATAGCCTTCTCGATTAATGATTCTTTTTTTGAATAATTACTAGCACATAGACTTAGAATTGTTTCTGATGAATTTTTATGGGTTCATTATTATCATTAGCTTTGAAGAGAACTTTCTAAACTTGCTTCTCAATCTTTAGTTATCATCTTCGTGGATCCTCTTTTTTGTCCCCTTAGTGTCTAATGATTGTAATGACTTTTTGTTGGATTATTGATCATGCCAACCTTAAAGTCTCTTTTGGTGGGTTTGAGTTTTTCTCAATAAGATATATAAGAAGCTTAAAGGGTCTTGACCACCCCTTTTTGTGTTCATAAAGTTTGTAATTGCTTTAATGAGTGATTAACAAATATTTTCATATAATGATATCAATAATTTGATCTACCTCTAACAAGTTTCCACACATTCATGGTGTGACAATACACTTAACTATTGAGACTATTGTTGGCATATTGTAAAATATTGGAATAAAAGTTTTCAGCATAGACTCATTGTAGGTTTTATTGTAGAGGCTAACATGAACTTGTCAATTTTACTAAGGCAATGCTAGAACAGATTTTCTTATACAAATCACAACTTCAAACAATCATAATTAGTATTAACACTTTGCATCATTAATTAGTTATAAGAAAATTCGTTCACAAGCATGAAAGAGTAGTAGTAAATCACAGTAGAAACAAACAAGAAACCATGAGACAAGAGACACAAAAACTAGATTTGAGGCCAAGGCAAAACCCACAAGGGGAAAACCCAGGGAAAAAATTCTTCCTAGTGTGAGAGAGAGAGAGAGTTCAATTTATTAGTGCATTAGCTAAACATATCATCAAGAATAATATTTGCTCAGAACAAGAGATTCCAATGAATGTCAAGATTCCACCATCCTGAAATTTCAACCCCTTTTCTTCTACTCCCAATTTTGATGGCTCAAAGATCTTCAAGACAAAAATTTACGTAACAAATGAGGAGGGGGCTCTCTAATATATAGACTTCTTAAAGGGGTCGAATGGGTGCCTTTAAGGGGCCCAACCAAATTGAACAAAAAAGAGGCTGACTTAAATAATTTTGGAGGCAAATTAAAAGTTCAAGTTTTCAAGTTTCTTCATGATGAAAATGTTGGAAATACTGGGGGGGTGAATTAGTGTTTCTTTTTCAACTATTGTTTTACCAGTTAAAACATTTATATTTAGATCACAAGGTAAGCAACAAGAATAAATACTTTTATTAATCTAATCTTTGCAATAATCTCTATATATATATATAATTCCAATCCGTTGCCAAGCACCAACTTGGACTTTTGTGAGGCTCCAACCTCCAGAGCACCAACTCTATTTTTGTCAAGGCACCAACCTTGGACTTAGGAGCACCAACTCCCAAGACATCAATCCTTCCAATTCTAAGGCACCAACCTCAAGGACACCAATCCTTCCAACTTCTGAGGCACCAACCCCAAGGGCTCCGACCCAATCTTGTCAAGGCATGTTTGATAGTAATGTTTTGCTCTCAAAATTCTTCTTTACTGAGTTCCCTCTGTTTACAGCTTCACTGTAGTCTCCATGCTACACATCAATGGCAACCAACCTTCTTATGAAGGAGTCTTTACAACTCTTCTTACTGTCCACACAGAGTCTGCAATAGCCATCATGATCTCTGATAATGTCTCCACACAGCTTTATGAGTCTACTATTAGCTGCACCAAGCTCTGCACAAGAACCAACTTTCTGTTCAAGCATCTATTCTCACTGTCACAGTAAATGCTTCAACATGACTGCTTCTCTGCTGGCTACCTCTCCCTTCAAACAATGTCAAATAAAACATTATTTATTACATCATAGATCTGTTCTACAGACTGCATTGTGTACCTGATTAATTCATCACAGGTCTGAGTCTTTCACAGGGTAACACGATTAACAGAGATGCTCTTCCTTCGAATGCCTCCTTTCCTGTTGGAACTTCGACCCTTTTCTGTTCTACTGGACCCTATGGTTGCCTCTATTTCTTTCAGCTTTTTCAACCACAACATTCAACCTTCCTTGTTCTCTGTTTTTGTATCTTCTTGATGCCTCTGACCGTCAGTTTCCTCTTTCTGTTGGCTCTTCGGCTTCCTCCTCGGTCGCTGTAGTTTCCTCTGCGCTCGCTTGATCCTTCAGCTTCCCTCCTCGATCGCTGTAGTTTCCTCTGCGCTCGCTTGATCCTTCGGCTTCCCTCCTCGGTCGCTGTATTTTCCTCTGCCTATTCGAATTAATCAATGCTTCACGGACATGTTAATTCAGAAGAGTAGGCCGAATTACACAGGAAATGATGCTTATTAAACAATATCAGGGAGGTCCCTTTTTTTCTTTAATAACGTTCATACATAGGACTTTACTGTTTACGGAGAGACTGTACCAATCAAGAGGCCCCCACCTGCCACGTCACCATCGCAATTGCAATCGCCATCATTTAGGCCCACTGAACTACGTTATTATAAGCTTTTGGCCTAAAACACCCCGAGCAATACAAATGTTGAAATACATAGGAATATATGGAAAAACCTGATTGAAACTCTTAAGGGCGGGCTTTAAAATCATTACACCCGCATCTATAACTGCATCGGGTCCGCTCCTCCACAACATTATCACAATTGGTAATCGCGGCTTCCGGAAGTCTTTTATAAGTCGAGCTCATGACATTGCCGATGGCCGATTCTCCTGTGGATGCGATATGATATTAAGCAACAGTTGATATCTTTGTGTAATCGCAATCGCAGTTTATAGCGCCATCCCTTTATAACTTGCAATCGATCACTTCCGACATGGCGGACATGATAACATTAAGTCAAATTGTAATGTTGCATCGAGTCTGCAACATATATCGCAATCGGCGCTTTCAGGGGTGAGAACCCTTTGTGTATTGCGATATGTGAGTTCTGATGGGCGGATCGCATAACTAATATATCATTTAATATTATATATTATATTATATATATATATATATAATCGCACATGTATATCGCAGTGGGTTTTGGTAGTTGGCACTAGTTAACCTGCCATATAATTCTCCGTATATAATATTATTTAATATATATATATATATTATAATTTCTGCCTCTGATAGTGTATTCCGATATATATATGTTTTCTGCCTCCGATACTGTATATTGCATATATATATATATGTTTTCCGCCTCCGATAGTGTATATTGCGCATATATATTATATACTGCTCTGCCTCTTTTAACTCTTCCGGCTCCTTTAACTCTTCCACATATGCTCCTTCGATATGTTCTTCTTTGGCATATATATGATATATATATTATATATGGCTCCTTCGATAGTTCTTCTTTGGCATATATATGGCTCCTCCTGTAGCTCCGATAGCATTGTTTATGCTCCTCTGATATGTTAACTCCTCTTTTGATGACTTCTTCCTCTCGGTTCTTCTTGGGCATGTATTACATGCGATGCTCCTCCGATGTGGCTCCTCTTGCTCCAATGTCTTCTCTGATACCTACATACTTTGATGGCTTTTGTGTTTTTCGATATGCCTCTCTGATATGCCTCTCTTGCTATGATATTCTGCAAGCTTTTGTCATTTCCGATATGCCTCTCCGATGTGCCTCTCTTGTTCTGATATCCTACAATACTCTTAAGCATAAGCGGTAGCTTTGATATGCCTCCTTTGTTAACTCCTCCGTTAATAGACTCTTACTCATGGCTTGGCTTTCCTGATGGCCTTGCTCCTGTTTCTTCATGGATCTGCTTTGCTTCCCCTTCATGGGTCATCTAGTATCTAGAATATTGCCATATCGACATTAATGACAACCTAGGTCAACAATCTCCCCCTTTGTTATTGATGGCAATATTCTTCTTCTCTCCCCCTTCGACATCAATGGCAAAGGAGTGCTCTAGGACTCCCCCCTATCAAATTGCTTCTGTTCTTTATGAATGGTAGATCTTCATGGGTCTGTGACTCCCCCTGTCATAGTGCTCTTCTTTTTACTCAAGATAGAAGGATTGATGCTTTATCATCAATTAGCACATTATCCCCTCTTCATGTCTCAGAATTACTTTATCATGGCTTCAACAATGTTTAAAGATGATCTACTTCAATGCTTTCATTCAGATTGCAAATAGTCACACACCAAGTGTCCAAGTCCAGGTTTTTATGCTTCAATCCATATTGTTGTCTCCACAGTCAGAATTTAGAGGCCTTCATAGTACGAATCAAGAGAAAATGCCATTGAAATTGTCTTTCTTGCTATCTTTCTTCAGATCCAAGTTCCTTTGTGTCTCTGCGCTTCTCCTTGAGTCACTGCCATCCAGTATTCAACATCACTACATTTGGATGAAATGGTGAGAGGTTGTGCCTCACTGTTGCTATATTTTCTAAGTGACCAGTATCAGCTTAAGTTATATTTGATTGCACAACATTCTCCCTTCTATGAGCCATCTTTTCCTTGTGTTCTTGTACATATCTCTGCAAGTTATTTAGATATCCAATCTGAGACTGTCTTTTAAATTCATTTTGCTGATTTGCATCTTCTTGCATTGCTTCAGTTTTGTTTGAAGGTTGCCTCTATTTGTGTCCATAATTTACTTGTTCTCACATTAAATCCCCGAGTCAGGAGATTTAACATCTGTAATATCAGCACCATAGTTATTTTCCCTATTTATTTAGCATTAGATGACCTTCTCTGTTGCTCCAAATGCTACTTAGAGATTAAGTGGAAAGCATCTTTAACAACAGTGCAAAGAATGGTTACAGTATCATGTTCTTCAATGGAGTACTCTTGAGAAATGATCTTTATCAAAGAATGATTGTTAATATAGCTCAACTAGGATTTCATAAGGACCCTTTACTAATAGTTTTTGCAATAATGATTAAGAATCATAGGCTCCCCTTAACTGTATGCATCATCTCTTTTGGTAGAGTCTTCCCATCAAAAGCTTAGATTGTCAACATTTAGGCCAATAATGTATGATGTTGGCTGGAGAGTTCAAGGGACTTTCGGATTGTATTTGCTTCCTTCTCCATACTTGTGTAACTTTCTTCTTATGGTTTTAGCTTGTGTAAGAGCCCAAGTTAAGTTACAATCACGTGCCATATGACCAATGTTATGACACTTTAAGCATTCTACATTGTTCATGAATAAGAATTCATGATTTCTTCCTGCAAAATTGTTCCTTGGAGATTGTTGGGGACCATAATATCTATCTTTATGAGATGGTTGGGGACCACAACATCTATCTGATATGCTGTACAATCTTTTGCCATGTGACCAAAGTTTGTACAAGAATAACTGTAACCAAAAAATAAACTTTGGTACATGGGAGGTGGAGATTTCCTTGATGTACTTCTGAAGCCTTTCTGCATTGAGATCCTTTGATGATAACCATTGCTTCTCGCATCTTTGACATCGTCTACATTTCTTCTTGGAGTAGGATTTCTTCCATTGTTGCCTTGATTTTTCTCCTTCCCTTTGCTGGAACTGGGAGCATCACCATTTCTTTCTGGCTTCTTCACATCCCTTTTATTTGAAGCATTATTGTTCTTGTTTGAGGATTCACCTGCATACCCGAGTTCTAATTTATCAAATGGATGTCTTTGATGGCTAAGCATGTCATCCAAGGCTTGAGAGATTTTCAAGGTTTTGTTCATCCCTTCAACCTTTTTCTTGAGGAAGACAATATCTTCTTCTAGTGTTTCACTCTCATTATTCTTTTTAGCAAGTTGTTTCTTAGTTTCTTCCTTGATATGAGCAGCTTCATTTGATATCTGACTTCATTTTGAAGATTTCTTCATTTTCCTTTGCTAGACTTCTTTCCATTTCTTCCTTGATCCTTGTAGCTTTACATGTTTCGGCCTTGAGAAGTTTGATGTTAGATTTTAATTTGAAAATTTATTCATCCTTTGCTTTTAGTTGACATATCATGGTGTTTCTCTCCTTTTTTGCTTTTCTTCTATGATTTCCAATGCTTCCATTGTCTTCTCAACTCCTTGTGCTAACTTTCTTGCTTCTTGTAGTTGAGATTTGAGAGAGGAGACCTCTACCTTGTACTGACCAATCTCTTCTTCAAGTTTGTTCAAGTTATTGTGCCTTTGTTCAAGTTGACTTGACAAGGTATCTTCCTGTTTCTTTGCTTTATCCAATTGATTTATCATGGATATGACTTCTTCATGTTGCTTTCTCTTGCTTTGATGAAATTCCTTTTTAAGTTTGACAAGCTCTTCATCCCTTTCCTGTATTTGAAGCTGGACAAGGTCAACTTTCTTCCTTGTTTGGTCTTGGTCACCAGCTAGTGCTTTCTTTTTAAGTTCCTCGTTTTCCTTTTTCAAATTGATAATCTCTTCCATGACAGCTATAAGTTGAGCGAGGAGATCTTCTACAAAATCTTTTTCATTCTCTTCATCTTCTAGATCTTCTTTAACCTTGATGTCATTATTCTCATTTTCAGCTTCTATGATGGGTTCTGGATTTCCTTCTTGATTTCCATCATCTTCTTGACTGATGGTCATGGTCAATGCTCCTTTTGAGTGAAGGTCATGAAGTTTGTCCCATATATCCTTTGCTGATGAATATTTTCCTAGATTGTTCTTTATAGAATCAGGCAACCCATTCAAGGTTGCCTTCATTGCTTTTGCATTGTATTCCTTGGATTCTCCATCCATCCTGCTACCAACAATCATTGATTTCCAGATTTCAATGCCTCGAGTTTGTAAGAAATTCCTCATTCTTGCTTCACATATATTAAAGTTACCTTTGAACCATAGAGCCTTCTCAAATTGATTGTCTTCTATTTTAGTGGTAGAGGGAGACACATCCTTAGGAGGATTGGAGACTTTCTTCCTTGACTTAGCCATTTGTGTTCTAAAGATCAACCTTCAAGTTGTTACGCTTTGAATGAAGGTACTGGCTCTGATACCAATTGTTGGAAACACTGAG
>APFE031314066.1:145088-265632 GCA_000404065.3 Pinus taeda
ATATATATAATTCCAATTTGATGCCAAGCACCAACTTGGACTTTTGTGAGGCTCCAACCTCTAGAGCACCAACTCTATTTTTGTCAAGGCACCAACCTTGGACTTAGGAGCACCAACTCCCAAGACATCAATCCTTCCAGTTCTGAGGCACCAACCTCAAGGACACCAATCCTTCCAATTTCTGAGGCACCAACCCCAAGGGCTTCGATCCATTCTTGTCAATGCATGTTTGATAGTAATGTTCTGCTTTTAGAATTCTTCTTTACTGAGTCCTATCTGTTTACAGCTTCACTGTAGTCTCCATGCTACAACATCAATGGCAACCAATCTTCTTATGAAGGAGTGTTTACAACTCTTCATACTGTCCACACAGAGTCTGCAATAGCCATCATGATCTCTGATAATGTCTCCATAGCTTTAGTGAGTCTACTATTAGCTGCACTAAGCTCTGCACAAGAACCAACTTTCTGTTCAAGCATCTGTTCTCATTGTCACAGTAAATGCTTCAGCATGACTGCTTCTTTGCTGGTTACTTCTCCCTTCAAACAATGTCAGATAAAACATTATTTATTACATCACATAATTGTTCTATAGGTTGCATTGTGTACCTAACTAATTCATCATAGGTCAGAGTCTTTCACAGGGTAACATGATCAACAAAGATGCTCTTCCTTCGAATGCCTCCTTTCCTGTGGGACCTTCGGCCCTTTTCTATTCTACTGGACCCTATGGCTGCCTCTGTTTCTTCCAGCTTTTTCAATCATAACATTCAACTTTCCTTGTTCTCTGTTTTTGTATCTTCTTGATGCCTCTGACCGTTGGTTTGCTCTTTCTGTTGGCTCTTCGGCTTCCTCCTCCGTCACTGTAGTTTCCTCTGCGCTCGCTTGATCCTTCGGCTTTCATCCTCGGTCGTTGTAGTTTCCTCTGCCTATTTGAATTAACCAATGCTTCACGGACACGTTAATTCAGAAGAGTAGGCCGAATTACACATGACTTTACTATTTACGGAGAGACTGTACCAATCAGGAGGCCTCACCTGCCACGTCACCATCGCAATCACAATCGCCATCGTTCAGGCCCATTGAACTATTAGAACCGTTATTATAAGCTTTTGGCCTAAAAAACCCCGGGCAATACAAATATTGAAATACTCAGGAATATATGGAAAAACCCGATCGAAACGCTTAAGGGCGGACTTCAAAATCATTACACCCGCATCTATCACTGCATCAGGTCTGCTCCTCCACAACATTATCGCAATCGGCAATCGTAGCTTTCTGAAGTCTTTTATAAGTCGAGCTCATGACATTGCCGATGGTCGATTCTCCTACGGATGTGATATGATATTAAGCAGCAGTTGATAACCCCTTCGGGTCCGTGTGTAATCGCAATTGCAATTTATAGCGCCATCCCTTTATAACTTGCAATGGATCACTTCCGACATGGTGGACGCGATATAGCATTAAGTCAAACTGTAATGTTGCATCGGGTCCGCAACATATATCGCAATCGGTGCTTTCAGCGGTGACAACCCTTTGTGTATTGCGATATGCGAGTTCCGATGGGTGGATGCGATATAACTAATAGAGCATATATATATATTATATATATATATATTATAAATATATATATATATATTTTCCGCCTCCGATAGTGTATATTGCACATATATATGTTTTCCGCCTCTGATAGTGTATGTTGCGCATATATATTATATACTGCATATGCTCCTCCGATATGTTCTTCTTTGGCATATATATGGCTCCTCTTGTAGCTCCGATAACGTTGTTTATGCTCCTTCGATATGTTAACTCCTCTTTTGATGATTTCTTCCTCTCGGTTCTTCTTGGGCATGTATTACATGCGATGCTCTTTCGATGTGATTCCTCTTGCTCCAGTGTCTTCTTTGATACCTTCATATTTTGATGGCTTCTATCTTTTCCAATATGCCTCTCTTGCTCTGATATTTTGCAATACATTTAAGCATAATTGATAGCTTTGATATGCCTCCTTTGTTAACTCCTCTGTTAATAGACTCTTACTCATGGCTTGGCTTTCCTGATGGCCTTGCTCCTGTTTCTTCATGGATCTGCTTTGCTTCCCCTTCATGGGTCATCTAGTATCTAGAATATTGCCATATTGACATCAATGACAACCTAGGTCAACAGAAAATACTGACCATGGCTACCATATTTTCCAACACTTCCTCTTAGCCAAGGAGGTATTTTTCATTCTCTCTCAAGATCAATCTTCTCGACCAGTTCATAGGTCTCACAACGCACAACCTAAGGAAGAGATCACCAATACAAGTCTCTCTCACTATCAGGATCAATCTCCCCGACCAATCCGTAAGTCTCACAACACACAATGTAAGGGAGAGATCAACTACTTATCATAAGGAAAGCTACATAACATCCAACTCAACTCAATGCATCTCCTCGACCACAAGGTGTCACAACACACAACCTAAGGGAGGAATTACTAAATTAATGCATCTCCTTAACCATTAGGTCTCATAGCACATAACCTAAGGGAGGAATTATCAAGTCAGTGTATCTCTTGGACCACAAGGTCTCACAACACACAACCTAAGGGAGGAATTACTAAATTAATGCATCTCTTGACCATTAGGTCTCATAGCACACAACCTAGGGAGGAATTATCAGGTCGATGTGTCTCCTGGACCACAAGGTCTCACAACACACAACCTACGGGAGGAGTCATCATCTCAATGCATCTCCCTGAACACAAGGTCTCACAACACAACCTAAGGGAGGAACAATCTTCTCGACCAATCCGTTGGTCCCATAGCCACAACCTAAGGAAGATTCAGGATGCTATGTAATCAATGCTTTCTTTTCAAAGGGATTTTGAGCCATTCCAATTTTTTCACATAAACATCAACAACCAGCTCCATAACAAAAAAGTAGCTATGGTGGATCTCAGTATTTTATCAAACATTTCAACAAACAATATTGCCGAGTGTATTCATTCAGCTTCAGTGAAGGCTTCTTAGAAAAGCAAACATCAACAACCATGGTCGAATCTAGTAGACAACAAGTGGCTTCTCATAGAAGCAAATATCAACAACTTGCTCATTTGCAGAAAAGTGTGCCATAGTCGAATCCAACAGACAATAAGTGGGTTGTCACATAAGTAATCATCAACAACAACGATCGAATCTAGTGGACAACAAGTGGCTTCTAACAAAAGCAAACATCAACAACTTGCTTTCCAGCACAAATAGAGCAACCACCGACTTCACAAATCAAATATATTTCCAACTTCAATTGTGTTGCATGCAACAAGACCATCCATGTCATTCAGACCAATACAACACCCAAAACACATCTAGTCCAAATAGAGTCAACGATTTCATGCATCAAGTGGTTCAACGAGCCAATTACAGAATCAACCAAGTCAACAATAGAGTCTCGCAACTTCAAATATTCTTTAACTAGCTCCCTCTTACATTGAAGAGTTCCTCAACCCTTGTCAGAAACATCAATATATAGAAAAATCATGGGCTCATCTTCTACATATTCAAATCAATATTGCTTCTTTAAAACTTTTGGCCATCTTCATCTTGGAAGTCACATAGATAAAAAACGTGCTTCAATCAGGTTGAAGTTGTTTGCTCCCTCTGAGTGTAAAGCCCATCTAATCATTGTTCTTCCATCCATTTCCAACGATTGCCACACCTTGGCAGTCTTGATAATGTCCCTGCAATCCTTGCTAGGAGGTCATGGAAGAACAGATACAACCAAGCAAGATATACAAAGACAAGAGACTTATGATGTAATACAATAAAAACAATCAAGAAAGTACTTATCTCCTGAGAATGTGTCAGCGCCTCCACATCAACCTCGTTCAGCTCATCCACATCATTAAGAAATCCATATCATCATCAACAAGTCCACATCATCAAGGAGTCCAGACTCCATATCATCATCAAAAAGTCCTCATCATCATTAAAGAGTCCACATCATCATTAAGAAATACACAACATCAAGAATTCCATATCATTATCAAGAAATCCACATCATCAAGGAGTCTATATCATCATCAAAAAATCCATATCATCAAGGAGTCCATATTATCAAGTGTTGATCTTGTCCATATCATGATCAAGGAATGCACATCATCATCATGTTGACCTCGTCCACATCATTTATCAAGGGGTCTACATCATTAGTAATGGTTTACATATAAAACAAAGTACTTATCTTTTTGAGAACTTGTCAGCTCCCTCTTATTCTTTGGCCTTCATGGGTCCTCATTTAATTCATCAAAGAGTTAATCTTGTCCACATCATCATCATCAAAGAGTCGATATCATCAAGAAATCCACATTGTCAAGAAGTCCATTTCATTGTTAGGAAGTTGATCTTGTCCAACTCATCATTAAGGACTCTATATTATTATCAATAAGTTATGGTTTCTTCTTTCAAATGAACATAATTAGTTCTAGGATTTGGTCCATTTACATCTCGAAGCCCTACCTAGGGTTTACAAACCATAACTATCCAATGTTAGTAATGATTTAAAACAATAAAAAAAATACAAGATACTTATCTTTTGAGAACATGGCAACTCTCTCTCAATCTTTAGCCTTCTTGCAGCAAATTTGCAAATCAATCTCATCATTAAGATGTCAACTCTTCTTAAGTGGACGCAATCAGATCATAAACCCAAGGCTTTCACAAACCTTGTTTGTCAGTTGTTTGATAGAATAGTTATGCCCTTGACTTCAAACCCTAATAATTCTGTTAGTTTAGGGTTTACAAACCCTAGACGTGAAACATTATCCTTTTTCATTCTCAACATCACAAGCCCTGGGGCTTTACTTATTAGGTGTTATTTAAAAATCTAGTCAAATATACAAACTCTCTAACCCTGGATTCATCAAGTCTTATCCTTTCAACCTTCAAGCTTTGAAGAGGAATTTTGACCACTTGAAATGGTCTAATGTCTTTGTGTAATATTCCTAATTGAAATTAACAGTGAATAACAAAAGCATGTAACTTGAAACAACACACAAAATTGCAATTACTCACACATATAACCAATCACACAATTAGTAGCATCAAATTTACTTTTTTATTAAAAATTTGGGCATAAGAGTACAATATTAATGAGGAGAAATGAACCTGGGCTTGCAACAACAAGCTAAAGCAAACCCTAGGTGGTAGAATGATTGTTCCATCTCCTAGAAAGATGCCCACAAAATTTTGTGCTAACCCAAAAATTATCTGTCACTGCTGCAAGATAGGAATTAGGTTTTTTGCCACCCTAATTCTTGGAATCCTCTGAAAATGCAACTGGTGCCACCACTAAATTCCCCCCTAGGAATCAGAAAGGAATTAGTCCCAAACTGCACCATTGGAAAACCCACAAAAAGTGTGAATTCCTAGTCTCACTGGTTGAACACACTGCCTGGAAATGAGCTACTGCTACTTCACCAATCTTCTAGAAAAAGCTCCCAAAAATTATGTACAAATTCCCCATAAATTCTCCCTTAATTCCTACAACCACCAAGCCCACAAATTATTCTGCTCCTATGCCCACACGTGTGCCTCTGCGAGAAAACTGTGTAGGCCCTAAAATGCAATTATTTGGCTCAAAATTCTCCCTCACTGCTTGGCCTCCAAATCACCACAAATCACCCTAGATCTCTTGCAAATGACGCTCCAAGTCAGCCTTTAAATTCCCTTCAAACG
The DNA here is from genome assembly GCA_000404065.3 of Pinus taeda. Lineage (NCBI taxonomy): Eukaryota > Viridiplantae > Streptophyta > Pinopsida > Pinales > Pinaceae > Pinus > Pinus taeda. The sequence goes on from APFE031314066.1 coordinate 150,808, forward strand.
AGCTGCTCCACAGATGGTTCCCTTAAGTGGCACGAATTCTTTTCTAATGTCTCCTATCCCTGCTCCAACATGACTCCAAAGGTATCATGTGACTCCCTTAGGGTGGCACTCTAAGTCTGTCAAAGTGAGAGCTAAGATCTTCGCCCCAAAATCTCCTTGTGTTAAGCAACAGTTGTTCACTTGGCTGAGCAACTCAAGCAAACAATTGAATTCAGATGTCAAATTGTCAAAAATCCCCAAACAATGGTCCTCACCTCCTATTTAAGCTTGCTACCTCAATTTCCCCTTGGTGGGGCCCAAACTCCACTAGCTCCAATTTTCCATCCATTCTCTCTCTCTCCCAAGTGCGTACTCCTCCAAGGGGTACGCATGCCTTGTGGGTGGGCCCCCACACCTACCAAAAATTTATTTTTTATCCTTCTCCTAAGTCAATTGCCAAAAATGCATGCTAATGCAAAATTGTGTCAAAATTGGTGAGCCTCCTTAATACTTGGAAAATTGGGGATATTACACTTTCCATATAATTCCAATATGCTTGCAATGATCACAAAAAACTCTTTTGTCATAGTAACAACATAATTTTGTTATGCATATTATCTATATTTTAAGAAAATATGTAAGCTCTTAATCCCTTAGATCAATAAGAGTTGACTCAAACATTCCCTTTGTCAAACTTCCCCTTAGTAGTGCAATGAAAACCATGTCTTACCCTTAGACTTATGCTTCTCAAGCATTCTAGTCCTCGTACCATTTTTAACATTAGTCAACAAAACACAATAACAGAGGTCAACTCTCTCTCTCTCTCTCTCTTTATATATATATATATATATACACCTCATACAATTTCAGGTTTGAATCAAACTTCTTGGATCATACAAAGATATAACCATGGATTTGAGCTTCTTTTCTTAGAGATATTGACTTTATCTTTCTTCTTACAGAGTTTTGGATTTAATCATTTCATAAGGGAGATATGACCTCCTTCACACCCACACTTATTGTAGAGATATGTAGAATTTGGACCCCTTTTTATTGCACTCAAATTTAATCTTGTACAAGGAACTTGGTCTATTGTCATCATATAACCTTTGAAGTTGATCTCCTTCCACAAAGTCTCAAACTTCCTTGTTTAAGCTTGTCATAATAATAATTAATTTGGATTTTTAACTTGCAAACCTTTGGCCTTATATTCCTCAAAATTTCAATATCAAACATAGAGAAGATATCTACAGATTCTAGCATTTCCACAGAGAAATCTCTTCAAAGTTTTGCATGGAATTACAAAGAGATGTTCTGGATATTCGATCTCCTCCTATAGAGAATTAATACTAACTGAGATCAACTACTCGAGTTCAATACTCAATCATTAATTATTATTGCCAATTCGAGAGGAAGCATGGAGGAGACTGTCCATACTTGTGACGATAAAACCATACTTACAATAGGCAACTTTGTTAGCTCATACAAATTATTGAACAATTGACTTCCAATGCTAAGATGCTACAGATCTTGACTGCCTCAAGTTTACATAGTCACTAAGGAAGATGAGGTTACCTTCTATTACAAAGATAGATTTAATTTGAGGTACCTCAGACTTCACAAGCGATTCATGGGCTTATTACTTCTCATTGATCTACAAACCTTTGTGTATATTTTAGGATTTTAGTCATTATTTGGATGCTAATGAATATTATGCTTTGGATCATCATAGATCATTACGAAATTTGGATAGTATCACTTGATAGTCTCAGATATCTTAGGATTACAATATTTCATAGAGCAATGTGTCTTGAAAAGCCTGCATATCATGTCATAGAATTCTCAAGGCTTCCCATGAGCAACTCATCCATAGAGGATTCGCAGGGAATAGGTTCCACATAATTTGAGATGCCTAGGAATCTATCACAAGGATGCTCACATAGTTGATAACAGAGTTTTTAAACGAATGAGGGAGATCAACATTACACAGGAATGAGCCATGGAGTACTTTGCACAATAATACATCACAAAGAGGTTTATATGAACAAAAAAGATAAGCTTCCATACCTTAGATAATAGACTTAAGATCCCTTTAATAAAGTGGCCCAGAAGCTCAGCTGTTGCACCTAGTCATAGAGACATAGAGGCTCTTTCGCATATGATGCAGGAATATTATGCACCTGAGTCACAACAGAATGATGCCACAAGTGCTCATAGAGCCTCAAGAAACTCTCATGCCTTGGGAAACACACACAGTGCCTTGCATATCCACATAAATTTGGCCTATTTGCTCTCAATGCTCCCTCAACTCTCGTTCCATGTTGATTTTACTAGGGCAATGCTAGAACAATTTTTCTTATACAAATCATAGCTTCAAACAGTGATAATTAGTATTAACACTTTGCATCATTTATCAATTATAAGAAAATTCATTCATAAGCATTGTTGACCACTCCATGTCAAATACCCCATAGCTGTACATTTTTTCGCACAAGGACTTCCATCATGTCCAAATACTTAGCTGATCCAGAGATTTATCATTATCGGCTATATGTACGTTAGAGTTTTGTAAACGGATTTTGCATTTTGTAATATAAATGATTCTCGTAAGACATGCATGTAACAGCCTAGGTAAATTTATTTTTCTGATGATGATATTTATCCTAGGAGGTTTTTCATCTCATCGCTTCATGTATGTTTCTAAACACGGATGATCGGCATAGTCTTTCCCTCCAAGCTCACCCCAAAGCTAGGATGGATTTTGTCATTAGGAACATAGATTAGTCGTAGTGTTATTTAGCGAGTCTCTGTAAAAGCGACTTTGGGAATAATTCTAGCTATTTGATTAGATTACATTATTACAAGTCACTTAGTCTACCAGATCATATTTTGAGTCGCAGAAATGGGTAACTTAATGAGGGTCTATAACGAACAGGTGTTTCCCCTTCATGGGTTAGAAATGTAATATTTCATTTAAATAATATTCTAGCTATAATTAAGTATTAGAGAGCCATAAAATTTAATTAATTCACTGATAAGAGGATTATTAATATTTCAACCCTCTAATACTTTAGCATTATAGCGAAAATATTATTTACTTGAAATATTACGTTTCTAACCCATGAAGGGCACTCGTTCGTTATAGACTCTCATCAAGTTACCCATTTCTGTGACTCAAAATATGATTTAGTAGACTAAGTGATTTGTAATAAAATAATCTAACCAAATAACTAGAATCATTTCCAAATCACTTTTACAAAGACTCGATAAATAACACTAGGACTCATCTAGGATCCTGATGACAAAATCCATCCTAGCTTTAGGGTGAGGCTGGAGGGAAAAACTCTGCAATCATCTGTGTTTAGAAACACACATGAATTGGTGAGACGGAAGGCCTCCTAGGATAAAAATCATCATCAGAAAAATAAATTTACCTAGGTTGTTACATTCCTTTGTCTTACTAGGATCATTTACATTACAAAATGCAGAATGGGTTTACAAAACTTTAGTGTACATATAGTTGATAATGATGAGTCTGTGGATCATCTGAGTGCTTGGACATGATGGAAGTCCTTGTGCAAAAAATGTACAATTATGGCGTAGTTAACATGGAGTGGTCAACACCTGGTTCTACTTGGGTACATGTTGCTTCATTGAAGGAATGCGAGAATCCAGAATTTGCAGCCAAAGAACACACAAAATGACATAAGTAGCGTCCATCCAAATATAATTCAAAAATCATCATATAACATTATATTTATGAAATAGAAGCTTTGTAACAATTCTACAAACATGAAATGTAAATTTAATCTAAGAACAAAAATAAAATGCTAAAATGACAAGGTATAAGGTTAGGAATATGATACAAAGGACGCCCCATGGCATTAGATGATTTCTTTGAAGAACAACTTGAGAACTTGGCCATTTGCAGGTAAGTCAAGTGGGTCGCCTTCCAATGTGCTCAAATGGAATGCATTTGGACTAGCAATGCCTTAGAAGATGTAAGGTCCCAACCACAAACTGTCAAATTTCTTATGGTTTCTTGGTTTTTCATTTTTGCAATCCCATAGTAGAACCATATCTCCAACCTGCAAAGATCTAGACCTAGAAGATTTGCAAAGCTTTTCTTAATGTTAGATTGATTTTTGCATATACTATCAAAAGCTTTCCTATGCATTTCATCCAACTCCACGATTTGATCAATCCCGTTTTGGACAACATCTTTATCATTAGAAAAATGTTGAAGGAGTTGGTAAGATGATAACTTCAGATGGACAGGTAATGTCACATCCATGCCATATACAAGTTCAAAGGGTTTTTTACCAGTAACGTTTTTTTAGTTATCTTATCTACCCATAAAGCGTACTTGATTTTGTTGTCCTAGGACCAACAATTTGATGGTTCGCTAACAATGCTAAAATTGATGATTTAGTTGCGTGAAGTCTTCAAACATTGGTAAACTCTCGCTAGACTCGCTTGTACGTAGAAAAAAAGGAAGCTCAGAGCGAAACAATGTTTAACTATAGATTAGCCATTCAAAATGTGTTGCTAACAACCGCATAGAGAAAAAAAACTAGATCTAATCTACATTCACGAAGAAATTTTTTCCAACAGTGAAAAAATAAACGTTACGAGGCTGTACAGAATTGTACAGGCTGTATGGTGCGTGAAGAGGAGAGAGGAAGGGCTCACTAGAGCAAAAGTTATTAGCTTTGGAAAAAATCTCTAGGCTTGGTAGAAAAGTGGTTTGGTAAAAAAATTATGTTTGGTAAATACCAAACTTAAAAAATGTGCCTAAAAAATTTAGGTTAAAAAATTAAATTAACTAAAGTTTAGGCAAATTTAATTAAAAAATGGGCAAACCAAACCCAAATTTAACAAACCAGTTGTAATTCCTAACTGATCTTGTTGTTCGGGATCAAACTTTGAGGTTAGATTTAAAAAAATGTAGTTTTGTAGACAAAATGTCCAAATATAAAGATAGGGTTTCCTCTCTTCTAGATTTGATAGCAGATCTACAAAGTAATAAGTGCTCAAAAAAATGTTACTATTTTTTTTTGCTGAAGTAACATGCTTTGATATAATGCTTCAATATTGAAAAATATGTCGAAATATATAACAATATAAGCAAAATAGAAATTTATTATTCCAACCTCCTATCCATCACATTTAATTAACAAATGAAAGGAGGCAAAGGAAAGGACACACCATATTTATGTGGTAAAATCCCAGTTGGGGAAGCATCCATGAGAAGGTAATATCGTCTTTACTATCTTCAAAATTCTCCAATCTTTTACAAAGATCATCAACGCAAATGCTTTCCCTCTTTACAAAGACAAGACTTTGATATTTTGTTTCCCTAAAATCTATTATATACGAAGAGATATTAAGGAATTACATCCTAATAATACATGTGGGATAACGTAATTTCACCTCTTTATGTAATAGATTAGACAAGGGTATTTTACTCCATGATGGATTGTGTGATAGTGACACCTTCCAACATAGTGGTGACTAAAAAAGAAACTAAACCTTTGATGGATTCACAATTATACTAGGGGGGGTTGAATTGGTATAATACATTTTTTTGTATTTATAACTGATCATACAACATAAAACATTAATCACATGGTTAGACCATAGAACACAAGATATACGTGGACACACTTAAGGGAGAAAACCACATTTTTATTATTATTATTTGCTCTTTGTATGCACCAACCTACTGTTAGAATCTTTGTAGGCACCAATGTGCAAGAGACACCAATCCCCTTAGCTTTGCAGGCACCAACTTGTTGGAGACACCAATCCTTATTGCTTTGTAGGCACCAACTTATTGGAGACACCAATCCCCTCACATTTGCAGGCACCAACCTGCTAGAGACTCTAATCCCCACTGCTTTGTAGACACCCAACCTACAAGAGACATGATTCCCTAGAGATATGTAGGCAACAACTTGCGAGAGACACCAATTCCTGCTAATCTTTGATTTGCAAGATCTTCTCCGATCCACTTTGCTCTTCTTCAGTTATTTTTTATTGACCTCATCAAATCTTTGCTCATCTTCAATTCTTTGCAACTACCTCTTGAACTTCAACTTTGCATTAAACACTCACCCTCTTTACATCACATATCCCTCTCTACTACACATTTTACTTTCAATTGCTCAGACACCTCTCTGTTGTTCAGATCTCACTTTTTACAGTGGGGGTCTCGCTTTCTATTTCTCAGATATCGCTTTCTATTTGTTCATATTTCTCTCGTTCTATTGCTCAAATTTGTCTTTCTACTGCTCAGATCTCCACTGCACTACATTGATATACAACTCTGAAATTGTGCTTATGGAACATGACTCTGACTACAACCCTGACTTTAGCTTTGGCTAACTTTGGCTCTGGGCTATTGACTTTGGTTCTGGTTGTGGCTCAGGCTCGCTTGTTTTTGATTGATAGGGTTTAGAAACTTGAAGCTTGGTTGTCAATCATTGATATTGTCCCCTTGTCAGATACAAAGTGAGATGTTGAAATTTGTTTGTTGCAAGTTGTGTCAATACCTAGGAATGAATTATACAATATGACAAAGATATATTCTTTGCTGTTGACCCTGATTGTTAAGAAGCAATCCGCGCAAGGTGAATCTCTACGCTTATAGGGTTCTTATATCTGGAACATCTGTCTCAATGATGATTATGCTTTCCACAATACTCACAAGGATGGTGGTCAAAACACTGATCCTCCATGTGGCCAACTCAATGACAATGTTGGCATTTGTGAGTCTAATACGAAAGTGGAATAAGTGAAGATGAACCTTCTTGAAGGAACCCAAAACTTCGGCCAAAACTGGTGTTCTAGAGGTAATGGCCAACACTCTTCTCTGGTAAGCCACTTGAAAGGAGGGTGCCCCATTGTCTTAAAAAAGCGAAGAATTTTTGGTTAACCAAACTCTTTAACAAGTAAAAAATGGGACAACTTGCCTTTTCTTGAGATCCTTTTGTCCCATCAAGCCCACAAGCATTGATCCACAATGTCACCCAACCATCCATTTGATCTACCTTTGTCCAAAATTGTTTACATTTGAGCAATTGATGAGAAAATAAGAGAGTTTCATGAGCTTTACATAAATTGCATATTCTAGGCTCATGTCTAGCTTTCCTTTAAAAGACTTCCTATGTTGGCATCATATCCCATATAACAAGCCACATAATATTTTGGATGATCTGGGATATGGTACATTGATGAGCAAGAAGGCTCCATTGCATTGGGACTGATGTGTAGGTCGCAGACATTCTGTCAAAGCCCAGAGTAAAGGTCAAATTTATGATTTTATAGAACGACTTGGAGTCGTTGAGAGACCCTCCTATGAGGGTCCTTCATGATGCATGCATTGAGCTCTGGGAGCTCCGAGGGCCTTGGGGTACTTCTTGGAGCAACAAGCGACCATGGGGCGACTCGCCCTCCCCTAATGGTGCGCTGTGTATAGGGTGAATGGTTCAGCTTTCCCCTGTGATACCCTGTGGCGACTTATGAACAGGATGAGTGGTTCTCTTGTCGAGGCATCTTATCCATGCAGTTTGGGACTCATGGGAAGTACCTCTCATTTGGTCAGTGAGTAGGGAAATGGGGTTAGGGACCATAGTAGTACTATCGATGGATGCATCATTGTATCTACCTTACTCCCTATGTTAGGATGACCTCCATTGATCTGGGATCAATTGAAACTAACTTTGGGTCAATAAGAGTGATATAACTCACTTTCTCTTGGAACTGATCTGGGATCAGTATGAGTGGTTTGAGACACTCTCGTGATATTGATCTGGGATCAATGAAACTGACTTTGGGTCAGTAAGAGTGATACAACTCACTCTCTTTTGGAATTGATCTGGGATTAGTAAGAGTGGTGTGACACACTCTCTTCATATGGCACTGACTGCGGGTCAATAGAGAATGGTATGAGACATTCTCGATTAATTCTTCTTCTTCTTCATGGTTTAGTAGAGCAGAACAAAGCAGTGCAGGGCACTGATGGTAGAGATAGTACAGTCTGGCAGATGGATTAGCGGATGGAGTTCTCCCTAGTTGAGAGGGAATGTTAAAATTGGCAACTAGGGCCAAACTCCATGTGGGTCATCTTATTTATGGCAGCCGATATTTTTCTTGGACTCCTCTCATCGAGAGCTGTAGGATAGATCTAAGATCATCCGATTATGATAAGTATTCATGAAGATATGAATTTATTTTTGTTATGGGACAATTCGTCAAGGTCGGCCAACAACCAAATAACCCCCACATGTGCTCAACGTTTTATTATAAAAAGAGATGACTTGAGAGTCATTTCACACACACTTCACTCTTGATTTCTCTCCACTTGTTTTGGGTTTTAGTGGAAGAGATGTCTAAGAGGAGGTAGACCTAGACGCAGGAGGAAAGGAGACTAAGGGAGTTGCCCTAGCCCTAGACACTATCTAAAGTGACCTAGACGCAGGCACTATGGACGTAGTCATGAAGGATGATTATCATTGGAGATAGGTGCACTTACGCTACGCTAAAGGAGGCTCTCCTACGCAGCCCTTGAAGAGACCTTATCACAGTTCTAGAGTGATCCTAACCGCAATCTTTAGGATGACCTAACCAACAAAGAGGGACTGAACACCGAGGGCTGTTTCAAGGTCACTGTGAAGGCCGAGTTGCTGTTAGGAGAGCAGAGGCAAAGGAGGTTAGTGTCAAGCTGTTTAGCATTTGATGTGTGGTCTAGAAACTTAGTTTGGAGGAGGCCGTATGCTTCAACAACGCTGTGTGGTAGGTCGTAGGCCATACCACCACAATAAGGGATAATGTGGAGCTGTTTAGGGGTTGTCAATGCCCAAAACAGTAGTGATGGGAGCCACCACTTCTCCTAGGGTAAGCCACAATCAAAGAGGGATGTTTTCGTGGCTGATCAAGGGTTATTATAAGCAGGCAAATATGCCCTAACTAGTCACAGACATTGCAACAATGCCACATGGGACAACAGTGTGGCAGCATGGTGCAACAAGGGCACAAGGCACAACAGTGTGGCAGCATGGTGCAACAATGGCACAAGGCGCAACAGTGCTAATAGTGGGACAATAGTGTGGTAGCATGGTGCAACAATGGCACATGAGACAACAAGTACAAAGTGCAATAAGGTGCAACAATGGTACTTGGTGCAACAAGTACATGGTGCAACAATGGTTCATGATGGAGCAATGGTACATGTTGCAATATTGGTACAACAATGGGAGCTGCAACGAGCATATGTCCTACAATGTAGCATAGTAGGAGCAACAATGCATAGCATAGCTCAACATAGTACAACAATACAATGATGGGTACAATCATGATTAATGAAGCATGATGAAATGCAGCATAGTGACGACGGGTGCAGCATGGTGCACCACAGTGAGGAGCTGCATGATGATGAGGTGCAACACAATGATAGGTGCAACAGGTGATGTAGTTACCGTGGAGAATCAGTTGAAGCAGCATGTCTTCAACTAAGTCCAGCTACCTCATGTGTCATCTTATTAGAGATGATCTATGCTCTTATTTAGATAAGTCAAAGTGTTGACTTCTGCCGTAAATGTACTATCTCTCTTTCTCTGCGGAACTATTGAAGAACATATAAGAAGAAATGGTCAAGGGTTTCCCCACATTGGGGTTTGTCCCTGTCTAGCACCACATCTTGTGTCCTGTTGTCTTGGCTTGTCTTTTGCAATTTATGTTTATGTTCTATCTGCAATTTACTATTATGCTGATGTGATTGCTAATTTGGAAAAGATATTCGTGCTAACTGCGAAAATTGAAATAAATTGTTCTAAGCATAGAACATATCTAAAATTAACACTTGGTTACATTAGCGTTTACTCTATTCATCCGAGTTAATCAAGACTCATTTACATTCGTCAAGTTGTTCATCTTTAAGTCTCCTAGATCTTGTATTTCACAGGCTATTCTCATTCATTCACTTTAGGGACTACCCCCTTTGACTTGTCTATGAGAGAGTCTAAACGGAGTGAGTGAGGATTAGAGTGACAACCCTTACTCTGAGCGTTGTCGTGGTGCTTAAACACTTTGTGAGACAACATTTTTTGGCGTTGTTGCCGGGGACCAATTTATCGGCCCTTGGCTTTACGACATTCATCTTTCATCTTTCTATCATTCATTTTAGCCGGCAACGCCAAAATTTTTTGGCCCCGTTGCAGGGGATAGAGTTTTTTTGTCTTGGGTTTCCTTGACATCGTTTTAATCACAACATTTCTTGGCGTCATTTGATCTTTTCATTGCCTTATCTTTCGTCATCTCATTATTCGTTTCATCTGCACTTTTAGCACCTGGACATTTCGGTTCGTTTCTTGTATGGGTGGCGACTCCACATATTCATCCATTATTTCTCAGAGAAGAAGCCCTCCCTTCTATTCAATTATTTTTGCCTTTTGGATCTTAGAGCTAGATTCATGTTTAAGTGGCGACTCCACTTCTTTCATTTCTTACAAGAATTTCTACTAGAAGCTCGCTTCTTGTGGATCTCTTGATTTATTGAGTCGAGGACTCTCTCTAGCATCCTTTTGGTCCCTCCTTATCCCTTTATGCAAGTCATCATGGATGACTCGTTTACCTTGTGTCATTTTACTAATTTTCTCCATGATATGATGGAAGAGGCCATTCATAATTGCCTTTGTTCTCGGGTGGTGATTCAGTTGCTGCTAGAAAACATCTATCTAGGGTTACTCATATAATAATCAGATATTGTCATTCTTCCCAATATAAACATGAAGATGTCAAGATGCGTCTATTTGCCTTTTCTTTAGAGGGTGATGCTTAAAATTGGTTTCATAATTGCCTTGAATATTCTTTCACTTCTTTACAAGACATCATCAATACTTGTTAAAGATAGATATGGAGATCAAGGTGGCCTGCCTTATGCCTCGAATACTATGCAACAAGACGAAAATAATCTTGTAAAGGATCCAAATATCAATGAAATATTTCAAGACAATTCTCCATATCAAAATGCGTCATATTGCAGGCTATGTGAATGTTCTCACGATGAATCCACTTGTACCATTGCAAGACGAATCCATGATAGTGGAAAAGCAAGAACAAGTTATCAAATCAGTGTCAACAATGAAAGGGAAAATGATAAGCATCTTTCTTATAGAAGAACTAAAGCAGTTGGTTAATGACATGCAGTTCAATCAAGTGCAACTGGTAAAAAATATGGAGCTTAATCAAGAAAAATTTATCGCTAATTACACTAAGGATATGAGGACTTTGTACGCCCAACTGGAAAAACGTGATAAGGAGATGGAAATCATGAAAATTAAACACTGATCACGTAGCCACCATAGTAGAAAAGTGTACTCAGAATATGATGGCTATGAGGACCGACATGTAGAGTCATCATGAGAAAGAAAGGACTTCCATGCAAAACTATTTACTTGTCATGAGAGGAAAACATTCCAAGGAAATGGAAACCATGAAAGCTAACTGTGACAAAGAAATGAGCTCTATGCAAAGTTGTTTGATGACCATAAAAGTAGACAATGACAAAGTAATAAAAGATATGGAAGCTAGTCAAATATAAGTTATTGAGCATGGAGGAAAACCATGCCAAGGAAGTCAGTGCTATGAAGGTTGAACACTCTAATCAGATGGATGCCATAACAATACAGGTACAAAAATTTCAGCATCGGTCAGAGGATGAAAGAAACAAGGAAACGTCAACAAATCAAAAGCCTTGTTGTCTACTTCAACAAGCTCCATCTTATCATGAGGAGGTCATTTGTTCCATTGAAAAGTGGCTAATTGAAGGTGACCTAGATAAAATGGAAATTTATAAGAATCAGGTTGATGCTCACATGGTTAATCCACTAGTCATAAAAGATAAAGTTATAACTCATGACACCTGTGAGACTGACCCATCATTCTTGATAGAGCAGATGCAAAATGAAAATAGACATGTCATGCATATCTTACACCGAGAGTTTTGAAGCAGAATGTTCCACATCATTAGTGATACAGTCTGCCACAAAGAAAAAGTGCAAGAGAAAGAGAATGAGAAAGCGGTTTGATGCATTTGATGGCCGCAAGCAACTTGATTTTCGGATAGGAAGTAGTCCTACCGTATGCAGGATTGGACATGGCACATCTGAGAAACAACCCACATATTTGCAGGAAAACAAGCAAATGCTCAACATGCACTAAATTGAACGCATCTGATGCCATGGGGCATCCTTTGTATTGTATTTCTAACCCTACACCCTTTTATTTCAATATTTTATTTTTTTAGGCAGATGTTTTTCATGTTATGAAACTAGTGAATAAATGAAGAGCTTATATTTTTCATGCGCTTTATGTTATATGATGATTTTTGGATGGACGCTACTTATGTTATATTATGTGTTGCATGGATGCACATTCTGGATTCTCACATTCTTTCGATGCAACAACGTGTCCCCAAGTAGAGCTAGATGTTGACCACTACGTGTCAACGACTCATAATAGTACAGCCCTTTTTTCGCAAAAGGGATAGCGCCTGATTGATTTGTTCGTGCCGTACAACTATCATCATTAGATTCACTTCCAAGATGTTATGTAAACCCTTTCTGCATGTATATAATGTAAGTAACCTCAAAAAATCTGTGCTGTGTATGTAATTACCTAGGTAAACCTACTTTTGTGGTGACGATCCACATTCCGGAATGTTTTTTGTCTCACCGATCCATTCTCGGATGTTGGTAGAGTTTTCCTTCAGTCTCACCCCAAAGCCAAAATGTATTTTATCACTAGGATCTTAGGCGAGTTCTAGTGTTTAGATCGAGTCTATGTAAAAGTTATTTGGAAATAATCCTAACTATTTGGTTAGGTTATTTTATTACAAATTGCATGTGTATAATGTAAATAACCTCAGAAGATTTGTGTTGTGTATGTAATTGCCTAGGTAAACCTACTTTTCTAATGATGATCTACATTCTGGAAGGTTTTTTGTCTCACCGATCCATTCTCGGATGATTGGTAGAGTTTTCCTTCGGTCTCACCCCAAAGCCGAAATGTATTTTATCACTGAGATCTTAGGCAAGTCCTAGTGTTCTAGATCTAGTCTATGTAAACGTGATTTGGAAATAATCCTAACTATTTTGTTAGGTTATTTTATTACAAATTGCTTGGTCTGCTAGATTATATTTGTGTCGCATAAATGGGTAGTCTGTGAGGGTCTATTACAAATGGGTTTTCCCCCTTGAGATGTAAAAAATATGGAAATCATGATGTAAAGTGTCTTGAGGGTTGGAAAAATAATTTATCCCCTCATAGGTTAATTAATTAAATTTTTTGGCAAAAAATCAATCAAAATCCTAAGTTAGAAATTTAATTAATTCTAGGTCCTAGGTAAATTTAAATTCTCCAAAGACAAAATTTGTTGGTCCTTAAAAATGAAATTTTAAGAAGTCTAGGGATTAAGGTAAATTAATTATTTTGATAAATTTTAAGCCTTTGATCCCTGGGGTTAAGTCAGTCAAAATTGTGAGGAAATTAATTCAAAAATTTAATTTTTGAATTAATTAAAATGCATTTAATTGAAAAATTTGAATTTTCTCAAGAATTTAAAATTTCGAGGAATAATATTAAAAGAAATTTTGATCCTCATCAATGTTTGAGATTGCTTTGACGGTGATCACTTGAGCTAACCGTTGGAGGATTTATCTTTAAATAGGAAGTCATTTGTCAGTTCATTCATCCGACGTTTGAGTCATGTGCTAAGAGAAAAGCTCGTGTAATCTTTTTCTAAATAATAGAGAAAGACGTTGGGGTTAATTTCGACGGTGTTACTCTTCATGGAAATACTGTAAGATATGGTGTTTTTCATGCGTAATTTTTTTTAGCCATTGATAATAGCTTTTGAAGAGTGATTTGAGTACATGTATCTTGCTCAGTTGCTGGGGTTTAAGTGATATGTAAATTTTGAATATAGTAGTAGGTATGCCTATTTATTTGAATTTTATTATCATTTTCTCGCTCTATTGTGATGGCTGGATTGAGTTTTGCTGGAGAATCTTGATTTTTAGATCATCATGTGTTCGGGTAAGTTTTCAGTTGGACTAGCGAACTCCCAATTTGTATTTTCTGAAGAGCCCAGTTGAATTTAATCTCGGGTTTATCATAAGAATTTTACTGGTGATGCATGAAGGGCTTCGAGCTAAGCACCTCCTTTAAAATCTAAAAAAAAAATCATTTTTTATGTACGAAATTGATAGATCTGGCTGTTGAGAGCATTAGATTATCAGATCTCGGAGCGGAGTTGGACTTAGATCTTATAGATATACCATTCTTGTACATAGATCTGTAAATTATTTTTGGTTTTCTGTCGTGGGTTTTTTTGGGTTTTAGATTTTATCATTGTATATATCGTTTGGTGTTTTCTTGTTGCTGTGCAGCTACAGATTTGAGGAAGAAATCTGTATAGAGTCCAGATCTAGGCCTTGGAGTGTAAGGTCTAGATCTCTGGGGTTCATCAACATCATTTTGAAAGAATATTATCCAGTGTTTTGTAGTCCAAGGGTTTTAAATTTTTTAAATCTGGAAATGATTTAACGAGGGTTTTCATTGATAAATCTAAAGCATAAAAATACATTAGTGTGAAATTCATTTTTCTGGGTTTATCTTAAGTTTTGGGCTACAGTTTCTTTGCTGTCTGGGGTTTTCTAAACAAAAAAATTCGAAGTTGTTTTTATAGTCTTCATCTTGGGGTTTTCTGGAAAATTTTGAATTTTTATTTTTTATTTATTGTGTGCATTTGTGTTTTAATGTTTTTTAAATCTGAAAATTTTGGGTTTCTTTTCACCCTTGTCATCTGCGTTTTCTCCCATACGCTACTCATTTACCTTCGTTGCCTCATCCTTCTCGCAACCATATCTTTCTCTCTGCATTGATCCGCGACTTTCTCTCCAATGGGCTCATTCTTTGCATTTCTCTTTTTCTTGCGCTCCTCAAAACCCTCATCTGCTACCCACTCATCCTTCATTCTCTGCGTAACTCAACCCTCTTCTCCATTCTTGCAACATTCCTCGTCTGTGACTACCTAAGCCCTGTGATTCCGTCCCTCTCCGCTACTCTGCCTACTCGTGGCCCTCATTGCTACTCTCCCTTTGTTAGCCCGTTGCACTCCTTGCTGCTACAGTATTAGCCTCTTGTAGAGCTGCAAACCTTCAATTTGTTAGATTTTTGGCTTCTGTGGTAGTTTTTTGCAGTGGCATGATCTGGATTATCCACAGTTTCGTGTTCATTCTGTCGACGTTTCAAACCCCAAAGGGGGTCCATCATCAGGATTAAATTAGATAGAATTCTCCTCTCAATTTTTATCCTTGAGATTTCGAGAAGACAAATCTCCTTCCATGTTTCCCCTCCGTATAGGGAAGTTATGTTAGATTTTAGGCTTCTGTGGTAGTTTTTTGCAGTGGCATGATCCGGATTATCCACAGTTTCGTGTTCATTCTGTCGACGTTTCAAACCCCAAAGGGGGTCCATCATCAGGACTAAATTAGATAGAATTCTCCTCTCAATTTTTATCCTCAAGATTTCGAGAAGACAGATCTCCTTCCATGTTTCCCCTCCGTACAGGAAGTTATGTTAGATTTTAGGCTTCTGTGGTAGTTTTTTGCAGTGGCATGATCCAGATTATCCATAGTTTCGTGTTCATTCTGTCGATGTTTCAAATCCCAAAGGGGGTCCATCATCAGGGCTAAATTAAATATAATTCTCCTCTCAATTTTTATCCTCAAGATTTCGAGAAGACAGATCTCCTTCCATGTTTCCCCTCCGTATAGGGAAGTTATGTTAGATTTTAGGCTTCTGTGGTAGCTTTTTGCAGTGGCATGATCCGGATTATCCACAATTTCGTGTTCATTTTGTCAACGTTTCAAACCCCAAAGGGGGTCCATTATCAAGACTAAATTAGATAGAATTCTCCTCTCAATTTTTATCCTCAAGATTTCAAGAAGATAGATCTCCTTCCATGTTTCCCCTCTGTACAGGGAAGTTATGTTAGATTTTAGGCTTCTGTGGTAGTTTTTTCGAGAAGACAAATCTCCTTCCATGTTTCCCCTCCGTACAGGGAAGTTATGTTAGATTTTAGGCTTCTGTGGTAGTTTTTTCGAGAAGACAGATCTCCTTCCCTACAGTAGTCATTGAACTCATTTGATTCATATTCAGTTCCATTTTCGGTCCTCAATAATTTGATCTTGTTTCCTGTTTGATTTTCAACCGAGGCTTTGAAAGAGCGGAACCATGTGAACACTTCGTCCTTCTTATTTAAGAAATAAATCCAAGTTTTGCTAGAGAAGTCATCCACAAAGATAAGTCTTCCCAAAGATGTCACGAGTAACATACCACATAGATCAGAATGGACCAATTGCAAAATGTCGGTAGTCTTGTTATCACTCGAGGGGAATGGTCCCCTTGTATGTTTTCCTTTTACACATCCCTGGCAAACACTTTCGTGTTCTACTTTAAATTTGGGCATACTTGTCACCATCTTCCTTGCATTGGGTAGAGCCTTATAATGAAGATGAGCAAACCGTTAGTGCCATAATTCGGATTGAAGAGATGTGTCACAAGACATAGCTCCCATTGGATTGCCTCCAACTTGATATAGGCTGTCAACCCTGAACCCAAGAGTGAATGCTTCTTTGAAATTTCTTTTCCAAACACGTACCTTTCCATCAATGAATGCCACCTTGAATCATTTGTCCTCCATCGTCGAGTTAGATACCGAGTTCTTCTTTAGATCGGGTACATATACTACTTCTTGTAGATGAATGGTGTTACCTTGATTCCATTGAAGAGTAATATTCCCAACTCTTTTCACGAGATAGGTGGCATTGTCTCTAAGAATGATTTCCAAATTTGTTTAATTTTCTATCAAATTTGAAAGGGCCTCCTTCTATCTAGTGAACTGCCTTGAGGCACCACTATCAATAAACCAATTATCTAAGGTATCTGAAGGAGAGGCAATATAGAGGGTAGAAATAAGATAAAATTCTTTTTGCTTGTTATCTACAACATTAAATTCATCATACCTGGAGTTTCTTGATCTTTTGGGAGGTCTACCATTTCCATATTGAGTAGTGAAAGCATTCCTCTTTCCTTTGTTGTTGAACCTGCCATTTATTTGATTGTTGTTGCCTCAAAAATTGTTGCGGTGGTTGTTGTTATCATTATCCCGAGGTGTATCCCTTTTATTAGGACACTCCCTAGCATAGTGGCCAAACTTGTTACAATTGAAGCATCTTGTTACAATTGAAGCATCTTCCATTTTTTCATCTTTGAATCCCTGTTTTCCTTGTCCTTGTTTCTTTGAACCAACATTGTTCTTCTTTTTAGCATGAGCGAAGAATGCAGTAGGATCATTCCTATTTGAAGGCATGTCTCTCTCCATCATCCTTGTTTCTTCTTGAGTACATCTAGTCAACAATTCATCGAAACGTGGAATCTAGTCATTGTTGAGGATAATAGCGTTGAACACATTCCATTCACGAGGGAGACCTCCAAGGGCAATGAGAGTGAGCTCTCTGTCAGTTATAACTTATCTAATTGATAGAAGATCATTTTTGATTTTGGTGATCTTCATGAAGTAGGATTGGATATCTTCTCCTCTTCTCTTCTTTATGTCCTTCAACTTGTTCTTGAGATAAAGGACTTGGTTTGCATTGTTAACTTTAAATATGCTAACCAATTTGTCATACATCTCCTTAGATGTGCCCAAATCGGAGATGTAGGCAACTAAATGCTTATGAATAGAATCCATGATGATCTTTTTAGATTTGACCTCACCTTTCTTGTATTTTGTCTCAACGACAGCTGTTATGAACTAAAAAAAGTCATAACAAATTAAATAAAATATTAAAATATTAAAGTATTATTTAATAAGTAAGTATATTATTACAATCGTTAATTAACAAATAATATGTTAAATGAAGAGACATTAGTCCCAAGGGACATGCCCCTCTGTTCAGGTGTGGCAAGTCAACTCCTTATTAAGGAGCACCGCCTCAGCTTTGTAAACATTATTCATTTTTATCAAATATATATATATATATTATATATATATATATATTACATTCAGAATTTTATCTGGTGTCTTGTTTACAGTTTACAACAATTTAGTTATTTTATTGCTAATAGTGGTATCGGAGCCAAAAATCTCATACCAAGTATATTTAAAACTTTTTACGTGGAGAAGCCTGTGGTTTTAAAAAAACCCATGGTAATTGCCCATGGTATTTTAAAAGGTTGAAAAAAAACAAAAAACAAAAACAAAAAACAATTTACTTTTTACGTGGAGAACATTTTAACGGAGGTTTTAAAGACAATCCATGGTAATTTAACATCGTGACTGTGTCATATGAAAAGACGTGACCTTTATATTTATTAAGTGGGGTGACATTAAAAATTTATCAAGGAAGTAATTAAGTATATAAAAAAAGGGACCAATTTATTATTTAAAAAAAGAAGTGAAACTATTATTATTATAAGATAATAAAGTTATTTTGAAAAATTGGATCTTCAAAAAGAAAAATCGGAAGAAAATGACGAACGATAACAATGACATTATGAAGAAGATCCAAGAAGGCCTCAATAAGCTATGCAAACGCATGGATAACATCGAAAAGTCAGTTAATAAGCATGATTAGATGGCCAACGAGATTTCCTTCATAAAGAGCATGATGAACCGGCACCCCGGAGAGATCGATCCACCTTCAGCTACACAAAGCCCCAAGACTCCAAAAGGGGAGACTTCCCTAGGGCAGGGCTTCATGGGACGTGAGAAGCAACAAATACCCCAAATTCACTTGGAAGGAAGCCAATATTATACGCATTCCCCCGGAAGGAACCATCTTAAAATCAAAAATGAATTACCAAGGTATGATAGAAAAGCTTTAAAGGCGTCGTAGTATGGGTAAATAAGATGGATGCAATTTTTTTAACAAACACTCCGCTTGGTGAACAGGAAAAAGTCGTCATTACATCTACTTACTTAGGAGCAGAAACATACGATTGGTTTTTGTGGTGGTTATCTAAATGCACAGGTTTCTCATTCAATTGGCAAAACCTTAAAAGCTCTCCGTTAAAAAGGTTTCATGATGAAGAGGATGATGATGTCTATGAGAGATTTGTTCACTTGAAGCAAAAAGGATTGAGTGAATACACCCATGAGTGGGAAGTATTAGCAGTAAGGCAGAGAGGGTTCTCAGATGAGGAGCTGCTAAAAATGTACCGTTGTGGCTTTAAAGATTATATCCGTGAAGAATTAAAATTGCATAAACCTAAAACTATTGAGGAGGCCAGACATGCAACGATAATTATTGAGCGAAAATATAAACTGCACAAAACACCATATGTTACTAACGACAAGACGAACAACTAATTCAAAGGAAAGGCAAGTAAAACCGCGTCAGAGAATACTTAAGTACGTTCCACCACCCTTACGAAGTGAAGGAAAACAACAAATTAATGTTGAAAGAAAAAAAGATGGCAAATGCTGGAAGTGCGGAGACAAGTATCATCCAGGACACAAATGCGCAACACAAAAATTGTACAATTGTGAAGCTAAGCAAGAAGAGGAATCCTCAGAAGATAGCTCCGACGAAGAGGAAAATGAAGAAAATGAAAACCCTAGTCCAAAATCAGAAGATGAGATGCCACGAATTTCCATAGCAGCCATCACAAGGATAACTCAACCACAAACACTAAAGCTTAAAGGTTACATCAAGAAGCAAAGCGTTATTGTGATGGTGGACTCAGGAAGTACACACAACTTTGTAGATGTCAATGTTGCAAAAAGATTGAACATCTTTGCTTACCCAGTAGAGGACTTGAAAGTTATGGTAGCAGGATGGAAAACAAATAGATGGAGTTGGCAAGTGCCATAAAGTTAAGTTGCAATTAAGTGACTATGCAATAGAGTTCAGTTTTTATACGGTTCCCCTAGGAGGAGTAGATGTTGTTTTAGGTGTACAATGGTTAAGAACACTAGGCACTTATTCAACAAATCACATAAAACAATTCATTAAATTCAAATGGGATGGACGGAAATATTAGTTGTTCAGTTTTCAGGCACCACCAACACAAGTCATTTCTGCTCAACAAATGAAGAAGCTCATTCGCAAGGGGGCACTAGCATTTGTTGCGCAATGTCAATACTTGGAATTATTATCAACAAAAGGGACTCATCAAACATCAGAGATTTCATCCTTGATCAAGAGATATGAGAAGGTTTTGAAAGATCTACCAATGAAGTTACCCCCAGAAAGGAAAATAGAACACATTATTGAAGTCAGAG
Source organism: Pinus taeda (assembly GCA_000404065.3). Taxonomy (NCBI): domain Eukaryota; kingdom Viridiplantae; phylum Streptophyta; class Pinopsida; order Pinales; family Pinaceae; genus Pinus; species Pinus taeda. The sequence continues at coordinate 171,140 of APFE031314066.1, forward strand.
TTGAGAGTGCAAATTTGAAAATTGCGTGGTGAAGTGACAAACAATTGAGATAGAAGGAATTGCTGAAGACCAGAAGACTAAATAGTAAAGACAAATCCAAAGTACAAGTTGGAGCCGACTTGGTGCTGAGTTGGAGATTAGAGTCTCTTGTGGGTTGGTGCCCAATTGGGGGATTGGTGTCTCTTGTAGGTTGGTACCTATGAAAGTTTCTGTTGGAGATGATAAACATGATTGTACTCTTTATATATTAAGATAAGTTAAAACTTATTTTGTCTCAGTTATATATCTTCAGTGTTCATGTGTTCAATCTCAGATGGTTAATATTGTGATGTGTTGATGGTTAAATATTGGTTAATTGACTAAATACTGAATCATCCCACCCTTAGTGTTTCCAACATTTCTTAATCATTTTGGCTTAGATACCTTCCACTTACAAGCTTTTTTTGTGTATTTGATAAAACACTCATTTGTTAAATGTCCACAAGTATGACATCTTACACACTTGAAATGGATTCTTATATAGTCTATAATTTGTCTACTGGACTGGGACCCTATCACTGTTTGTTTGCTTCCATGAAGACCTTTCCCGATGTTGATTTCCACCACTATTTTTGCCAACATCCAATATCCTTGCAAAATTGTTTTTGATTTGTCCAACATTATAGGAGAAGACTTGGAAGCTTGGTTCAAACCAAAAATTTGTTTATGGGTTCAACTCTTTGGTTGAAACATGGATGTCTTCTCTCCAATGCTAGGATTGTTGAACCCCAAATCTATTGTTGTCCCAAAATTCTATTGCGATCTCTTCGACCTCGATTACAAACCCTAGCCCAAGAAAGAAAACAAATTTGCTCCCAATCAAGCCATTATCTTCTGCCATCTGATACCCATGAAAGTGATAAATTAGAGCTAAACCTTGGTATCCCTCTAGCAACTCCTTCCACTTCTTCATATAGAGCCAAGGGCTCCTTCTAGATAATTTTCTCTACTCCTTGCCCCTAAAATCCTGCTTTTCTACTGAACTCCCAAGATTTTTCTAGTAAACGTGGCCCCTCCATGCACTTGGTCTTCATGGAGATCCTTTTGAAACCATAGTATTCAAAACCAAAACTAGTGACCGCACTAGTGCACCTATCAAACCAAGTTTCAAATCAGAATAGGTCAAGCTCAAATTGGTCATATATCTCAATGAAACGGTATTTAAAAAGTACATGAAATATTTATTTTTTAATGATAATAACTAATTTTAAGATTTAAAACCATGATTCCAAACCAATAGAGACAAAATATGCAAAGTTTGCTAATCTATATACCATGTAAAGGTGAATATATCAAAATGGCACCGAGTTCAATACATATCAGCAACAAAATACATAATAAATGAGGCTCTAAATGGCCTCTATAGACCAAAACAATGCTACAAGCAATGGGGCCACTGGCCTACTAGAAGCCTACATATCAGTGATCAACATGATCACTCCTCATCATGTTCACTCCTCATCATGTTCAAACAAATCACCGCTACTAGAAATGGAATCATCAACAAGAGATACATAAACATCATCTAGCTCAAAGTCTTTAGGCTTGAAATGCTCAACCTTATAATATGATCGAATTTGAAAAAGTTTAACATGCCTAACCAATGATTTTGGTTTGAGTGAAGGGTTCATCTCCTCAACCTTATAATGTGGTAGAAAACGCTTAGCATGCCTAACCAATTACTTTCCTTTGAGTGAAGGGTACATTTTTGTTAAGGCCATGGTAGAGGAGTTCAACAATCAATACCACTAACATCAACAAAGTTTAACAATCAATGTTACCAATATGAAGGTACTTAAAGGGCTTCACGCTCTTGATCAAATGCCAATCTCATACCCTCAGACATGACAGAATCAAATGGGATCATTGCAAAACCCCAGACCATGAATTGAAAACCATTAAGTCTACTGAATTTTGAGGGAAATCTAAAATTCTAGTTTTTCCATATGAAATCCAATGATGTCAAAACCACTCTCAAACATCCTTAGTCATTTCATGGTAATGTTAAAAATGTAAGTAAAAGGAGGAAAACGAAAAATAAAGGAAATGCCACTTTTACTTTAAGAATTTAATATTACCATTGATTGCCAACATTGCTAGGATTGAGATGTGTGAGGCAAATGAGAGGGGAGGCATGCTTTTCTTGGAGGGCTTATTTTTGGAAGGAAACTAACCCAAGTTTCTCTCAAAACCGCTTCAAAACTCACAAACCCACATTCTGTGGGGTCCACAGCCGACCTGGCAATAAACCGGCCAGTTTATGCCCGGTCAGACCAAAAAACTGGGGGGGGGGGGGTTTCTGCTCAGATAATCTGTTTTTTCAGCTGGTTCGGTGGCCTGGGCTAACAAACTGGCCAGTTTGACCTGTTTACGGTTCAAACCGACCGATTTTGAATACTATGCCTGAAACACTTACATGAATCTAGAATTGAAACTCTCCTGTAAGGGACTGATAAACTTTTCTGATTGCTTTGCACACCTTTAGGCCTCTTTTGACATGTAGGGAAAGCTTTCCTCTGCTCCTTCGTCTTTGGTAGTTTTGCTCATCCTGTGCGTAGTGAAGGATCTGTCCTGGTGAAGGATCAAATCAGAGTCAATGCTCCTGACATCCGCATGCATGTCTCCCTTGGGACCTGCTCTGCCTCCTTTCCTATATGTGCTGCCATCTGGCTAATTTGGATCCACTTTTCTGAAGTCATTTTGAATCTTTTCCTTTGCCTTCAATTAATTCTTTTACATATAGTACCCCTCTATGCACATCTCGAGGCCTCTTTTGAAATGGAGGAAAAGCTGCTGTCTTTCGAGTTTCATAGTTTTGCTCATCCTCTGCGTACTGAAGGATCCCTGACTCAATGTGCCTGACTTCCCCACACATCTCCCTTGGGACCTGTCCTGCCTCCTTTCCTATAGTCTTAAGTTTTAACCCTGTATCTATTGCTATCTGGCTAATTTGGATCCGCTTTTCTGAAGTCATTTTGAACCTTTTCCTTTGCCCCTATAGAATTCTTTTGGATGGAGTACCCCTCTACGCCAATGAAACTATACATTTGAATTTTTTTTACCCTTCTAGTGGATGTGGACTATAGTCCATGAGCTCCTCGTCTGCATCCATCATTTCCCCTTTAATATTCAGTTTTCAGAAATCCTAGCTTGGGGCAAGAGTCTATACGTTAGACCTTATTGGTTGAATTTATATTGCATGGGAATAAATTGTAGAGATTGACTGCTGCTTCCCCTCATGGGCTATTACTACTTGCTGCACTGGTCTTTAAATTAAACTGAGTCTCAAGTTCTGAAAATTCCAGGGAACCAATGTGGCGGCAAAGGGCATCTCCCCTCTGCAGACAGCTTGTTTTACAACTTTGGTGATTGGTGGCTGTGATATGCTCTGACCTTGTGCTGCACTATTATGGCAGCAACGATTTGCAACAATTTTAGTGCTTGAGAAGATTCTTCTCAGAAATTTCTTTGCATGACACTTCACATATTTAATGGATAATAATTTTTCTTTTCTCGTCTACAGATTTCCTGTGGGCTGTCCAGTTTTGGACAGAAGGTGCAATACTACAGATAATAATGTCTCCTTTCAGTTGAGATTTGCAGAAGTTTGTTTCTGCAGGAGCAGTGTATGAGTCACAATGTTTTGAATGGTTGGTTATGAATAAAAAGATACCAGCCAATGTGAATGGCAAGAGGCCAGAACCAGACTTGCTCTGACACCTCTTGTGGAGAACCGTGCTGTAGTCATGGATGCTACACGGATTCGTAAGAGAGGGGACAAGTGGAGTCTTCATTTATCAGTAAACAGTTTAGTCTTTTTGCTATGCAGGTATTTCCAAGTCTTCTGTTGTTGCATGTAAAGAAGACTTCGTAAGGCTCTATGCCTATTAGTCTATTGGGATGGAGGGAATCAACTAGGTACCCTTGCCCTATAATTGCCTTCCTTTCTTTTCATGGGGCCCCATAAGTCACTCCTAACAGGACAAAAAACGGTTGGCTATTCTGTAGATAGATAAAGATGGAGAAGATAATTTTATTAATATCCAACAACTGACCACTGGAATAAGTCAGTGGGACTGCCAAACACAATGATGTAAATATAAAGTTTTTTGAGAGCAAAGAGGGCTCTTATACAAAGCAAGATGCAGAAAGTAAAATGTGAAGTGCTGATATAAGCTAAACCCTTTGTTTCCATGGAATTTAATACACCATAACCATTATGATAAAAGAAACACAACTTTTGAGAAGAAAATAATGCTTACTGAAGATGGGCCTTGTTAAACTTGTTTTCTTTCCAAACTTCTATTCGCAGCCTTCTTTTGGATTTCTGTGCCAAAAATGTTATATTGTTTTTTTTTAAACACATTATATTCTCTTTGATCGCTATGTTTTCTGGGAAGGATTGTACTTATGGTTCTTCTTGAACCCCCCACAAGCCTCTTATTGCATCTGCTGACCTGCATCTACATCCTCTTTAGAGGTTGGCTGTATTTTGGTATTCTCACCATCATTTGTATCCATTTTACTACTCTTATAGCAAAGAACATTGTTTCCCGCCATACAATAGTTAGTGACAAGACTCTGGATTGTTCTTTATCTATTCTCCATTTATTTTCCATCTTTTGGATTGAGGTTTTCATCGGGACGGTAGAGTTCTAAGATTTTCCAATTTCTACATATTGGAACACTGAATTTTCGTTTATTAGAGAGTTCGAAGATTTAAGAGTTTATAATTCTACTTCTTGTATTTCGCCATAAGATTTACTTTGTCCTTTCTGTTTGCCCTCCCCCTTTCTGTATTTTGCCATTAACTCTAGGGATGACTTTATGAACAGACGTCCCTTCAGAGTTTCTTTTCTTAGGCATGTTTGACTCACCGTAGCAGAATAAATTCAGGTAGGAATTCGATTCAGTAGAATTTTGGTGCATATTCAGACTTGAATTTGATTCAGTTAACCAATTATTAACCGAATCCAGATTAGGATAAAATGACATTGCAATTAGATTTGGAATTCATATTTTCACATAACCCTAAGTTACCAGGGTATTTTGAAAATTCAAAATCCGGATACGACAAGTATAAAATATACAATATTTTAATAATTATTAATTTAAGTTTATAAAAATAAAATAGAAGCACATTAATTTATATATAATTTTAGTACTTATCAAAATAATTATTACATGGATATATATCTTAAGTTTATATAAAAATAAAATAGAAACACATTAATTTTAAATATATAAATTTTTAGTACTTATCAAAATAATTATTACATGAATAATATCAAAATCAATGTTACATTATAAATCTATTAAATTAAATAATATATATTTAAATTTTGAATATAATATTATTTTTTATTAATTAATTAATATTAAAATTAATGTATCGTTTATAAATATTTAAACTTTAATTCATAGGTATTATATTTATATTAAATGGCTATGAAACTTAATTAAGATATGTTTGGTGGCTTACCACCTATGCATTAAAGCTTATAATAAGGAAAAAGTAACTAGCTGCAAACGAGTTTATTATTGGCACCTTTGATTTTTATTTATTTTGGTTGGCAAACTAGTTTATTATTGGCACCTTTGATTTTTATTCATTTTGGTTGACGCCCAATTTTCTAGTTTCACTGACACCCCATAATAATTCATTTCCATTTCTTAACCCGATAGTGGTTTATTATTCCCTGAAACGGACACCCCATAAGAATTCATTTCCATTTCTTAACCCGATAGTGGTTTATTATTCCCTCTTCTGATTTTTTTTTTTTTTTCGTTTTAGTTGACTTTGAATAATCCATTTATTAACCCATATTATCGGGTTATCCATTAACTCGTCTGCAGATTTTTTTCGTTCTGATGTTTGCGCTGACGTCTGCTACAGAATTTTGCTCTGACGGCTGACAACTTAACCTGCCGACCGATGTTTGGGGCGGATCCGCATCTCCTCGGATCCGTATCCGAATCCGGGGATGCGCGGATCTAGCCCTTTGGCCTGTGTAAATTCTAGATCTTAGTTAGCTATGCTATTTGTTTTTCTTTGTGATGGTTATCAAGGGTGCTTTTGTTTTGAATCCTAGTGTAATTTCTAGATCTTAGTTAGAACTTAGCTATGCTATTTGTTTTTCTTTGTGATGGTTAACAAGGGTGTTTTGTTTTCATTTCCTCTGTTTTCTATTAATTATTGAAACTTCTTAATTGTTTGATCTATTTATAATATATATTGTTATAATGTAGGTAACTGACACGTTTTTCTGTATTAGCGAGGTGTATACTCACCTCCTTTTCTCAAATTGGATTTTTCTAGTATGATTTTTTTTCCCGAATTGTACTAAACCCAAATCCGATTCCATATATGGTAACTATGGTTTCGCTTTGCAGGTATCCAGGTTTGAGAGCTTGACCCTGCTTCTTACTTTCTATGAGCCTTATGCTTTTCATGGAGGATCTGCCGTTGACTCATGTATTCACTGGATCTGAGGGGAAGATTCTATGGAGATTTATGTTCATCATTCTGTGGGTTCTGAAGCTCAACCTTTTTCATTTCCGGGGGACTCTAGAGAGCAAGCATTGGCCTGGTGACCATTTTCATGACAATACTTAAAATGAATGGATCACTGCCATAGTTGATCTCGAGTCCAAACAGCCTTCTCTAAAACTATTTGAATTGTTTCTGCGAAGGGATTGTTAAAATCCATGTCAATGCAGATAAGAGTTTAAATAGTAACTGTTTTTAACTTAAATCAATGCCATTCCCACAAAGGAACCTAGGACATTCCTGTCACCCAATAAAGTGTTCTCATTTCATAATTCTATTGGAAGGGAAGTTCGATCCATACAGAGGAGTTTTTGCAGGATTTTGTGACCTCGAGTTAAATGCTCACTCCCAGAATTTTCTTGATCCAATTCATCAACGATTTTTCGGAAGGCTTAATGTGCAGGAGTCTGCAAATTGAGTCATGCTCCATAAGATTGGTGGTTAGGTAGGTTTCTCTGGGCAGCCATTATTTGGAAGTTTGACCAGAGTCTCCTTTTTGCCAGTTTGTTTTAAAAAGGCAATCATGTTGTCTGCAGTCTTCTAAGTGGAAGACTATTCGGAAGATATTTGAATGAGAATGAGTGGTTAGGGGGAGATGGCTGCCTCGATAGGATGTTTAGAAGATGTCAGAATAGTGACAGTAGAAGGCAGAAGAATTTCAATGATGAGGGAGAATGAGGTTTTACGGTTAGAAAAGAGGGGTGGATCAGGTTGTATGTTCGGCATCCAGACACCATATATAGCACAAATAGAAAAAAGGAACTATTGCAAACCTTAATCCAAATTTTGTGAAGTCATGAAATTCATATTATTGAACCTCAAAAGATGATTGACTAGTTTTTCTGAAAGAAAAAGTAAAATACATCAATGTTATTATAAATATGGAAAACTGAGTTTTTGTCCTTGTCGTCACGATTTTGACTCTTCATATCCTAAATGATGTTTAAGAATGAAATTGAAATAAAAATGATATCTTCCTACTGTATTTGCAATTTTAAGTTCTAATAATGTCCTTTTACCTTTGAAAGCAGTGGTATATTTACTAATTTTGCCTGCTACTTCTTGTTCTCTTGAATCTGCTTTTGCTAATTCTTGCCAAGCACACACCTGCCTTCATGAAAATGATTGCATTTTTTTCCCTATATTTGTATTTAATGCCAAGCAACAGTTTCTTTGCTTCTAGGGTTGTTTCATTTTAGATCCCAAAACTACACAGCAGGAACTATGATTGTTGTTTTTTGATACTTGTTGCCTTGGTTATTCTGATGTTTAATTTCCATGTAAATGCAGAAGAAACAGAAGGTTCATCCATCTCTTTATGAAGAGTCAAGTGCGGCTGATCATCAGGCCCTTGACAGACTGAGGGCTACTGAGAAGCGGGTGGCATTGTATGGTTTTCAGCCATCACCTTCTGCCTCTCCTTCAGTAACGTCATCTGTGCCAGGGACTCATACGCTTGGCAGCTATGTGTCCTCTGTTCCAAATTGCTTTGATACACGTGTTCAAGATGTTCCAAGGGCGCCTGTCAACATTTTTCTGTGTTTAGAGCGTATGCCAAGGAAGAGGATCCCTATAGGGTCTGACTTTCAGGCTGTTGTTCCTCCTTGGAATGGTCTGCCCAAACAGTCAGGAAATGTGGCCTATAGTTCTGTTGATGATTTAGAAGACTCTAGATTGCTAGGTACACAGGTATGGCCTGTAAGAGGTGGCAAAAAGGTGGTTAATAAGGAAAGAATTGGAAAAGGGCGGTCTAATACTTGTTTTTGTGAGTTCCCGGGTTCAATAGAATGTGTTAGGTTCCACATACAGGCGGAAAGAGAGAGGCTTAAATCAGAGTTAGGGTTTGCTTTCTTTACTTGGAGATTTGATGACATGGGGGAAGATGTCTCAAGGTCATGGGCACCAGCTGAGGAGCGGAAATTCAGGGCACTTGTTAGACTCAATCCTGTGTCACTAGGAAAGAATTTTTGGAAACTTCTACCAGCATGCTTTCCTTCTAAATGTATGAAAATGTTGGTCAGTTACTACTTCAATGTCTTTGTTTTGAGGCGGAGAAGTATTCAGAATAGGGCAATGCCAGAACAGATTGACAGTGATGATGATGAATCTGAGTTTGGTTTTATTGAAAACTTCAATATGCATGGGATGGTACCCTCTGGAATGAGAAATGTTGAGAGGTTGTCAAGGAGAAGCTATTTAGGTCAATCTTCCAGCGCTTTAGTTTGTCACCAAAACATGCAGGATGATGATTTTGAGGTGGTAGGGGAAAAGGAATGCACAGTTAGTGAACCTTTTATTGGTAGTCACAATGGTATTCAAAACCAACATGGAACATCATTATTGAACTACGGTATGGCAGAAAGTGGCATAAATGAGAATGGGACTTAGATGAAAATCACTTCGGAGCATTTTCATCATTCAGGCATTCCAATATTTACGAAGACTGGATGAAAATTGCTTCTGGTTTCAGTGCCAATGGGAAAAATGAATGTTGAATGCTAGCATGAAGTTAAAGTTTGAGATGAAAAAATGATGGCTGCGTGGAGGTTCACTGGGATTGTAAAGCTTGTGCTTTATGCGAATGCACTGGACATGTAAACGGATCTGAACTCATTTGTTGAGCAACTTTGCAAGCCGTGTTCTTCGTCTCATATTTGGATGGTAGCTATGATATTTTAGATGTTCACTCGAGGGTGCATTTTTAGTTGGAACGCTATGCAATATCCTCTCCAGGCTGGCATTTGATTTGTGCTTTTTCGGTTGGTGGACTGAATTCTGTTGTTCTTGTTTACATGCTTCCTATCAGGCCAGGCATGTCTGCAGGATAGAGTAGCATGGCAGATTATGCCTTCTGAAGTCTCTAGTACAGAGTGTCACGGGAAAAAGGAATTTGGAAAAATAGTGAATTTTGACATGCTGTGATTTTAAGAATTAAGAGGAACCATCGCACTCTATTTCTATTCTTTCGACTTCAGTTTGATGTAATCAATTTTCTTCTGGTGTATGTGACCAAAGATAATTTACTAGATCCATGATTTCTGTTGAGTGATGTTTCTTGAATCTTGAAAAGCCATATAAAAGGGCAACATATAAACTATCAATTGAATTTTAGTCATGCCATCTGAACCATATTCTGTTAAAAAAGCCCATGTTGAATAACTCTGGGAATACGATACCACCTTGTATCTTTAGGGTGTTTGTACCAATGATGACCCATGTTCAAAGCTTGGTGACCTCTTGTTTCGTGATAGTGCCTGGTCGACTCTTTAATGTGACTTTGTCGAAGTTAATGTGTATCTGGTGGCCGTCCCGCAAAAATCAAAATATGAACCTAGCTTAAAATAATTAAATATCAGGACCATTGTCTATGCATTTGTTAATGACGGTGCAAGCACCAATGAGAGATAACTTGAACTTCAGTTTTGAAAATTTTGAAGGAAAATGATTCTTATATTAGTCCACGAAAGAGTGAGCCAGAGATCTCAAGAGTGGGAGTGACTTGTAATGTGAAATAGTATAAACATTATGTGTACTATTTTTTAAATTAGCGGTATAAAAATGAAATATTATATAAAATTAAAAATAGCGGTATAAAAATGAAATATTATATAAAATTAAAAATAAATAAATTCGCAGCATTGGATTTAATATAAAATAAAATTGAAAATAAATAAATTCGCAGCATTTGATTATTTTTTAAATGTAATTAAGAAAAATGGAAGAATAGATTTATTCAGTTTATGAAAAAAATTGTAGTTAATTGTGAAATAAAGTATAATATAAATAAATTATAGTAGGTTTTTCTTATTAAAATTAAACATGGGTTTAGTTTATATTATAATTTATAATATAAAAAACTATATTAGGTTTTTCATATTGGTTATAGGATTAGTTAGTTTAGGTTTGTTTTCAAGTGAGTTTAAAGAATGGTTTTGTAATTGTATTAATTTATGATGTATTTATTTAATGTGTTTGGTAGAAAATATTCATCTATTAGATTATATTTACTATAAAAGGCAAATAAAAAACATTTTTAAAATGATGAGCTGATATTTGTTTGGAATATGATATTATAATAAATGTTTAATTATATTTGTAAAATGTGGTGCAATGTGGTAGTGATTTTATTGACATATAGTTTCTTTTTGTAATTTACTGTCTTTAGGTATGAATGACATGGGTGGAATCTCATGTTATTGGTACTGATTTGATGTTAAATGCTAAAGTAGAAATGGTAGTATCTGGGGGTTGCACTTTCTTTTTGAATTGGAAAATAATAAATGGGAAGCGTATGTCTCAAAGTTCATGTTACTGATTTGATGTTAAATGCTAAAGTAGAAATGGTAGTATCTGGGAGTTGCACTTTCTTTTTGAATTGGAAAATAATAAATACGATGTGTATGTCTCAAAGTTTGGTTCTAGAGCATTTGTCTTAGATTTCTATGTACCATTTGTTTTCATGGTCCATGTTTGAGCATTAATTTTAGTTACATTTGTTTTTGTTGACAATGTTCAACCATTTGTTTGAGTTGACCATGTGACAATAAAATCTAGCATCTTAGTGTAAGATCTCATTGAGTGAGCTAGATAGTGTGCACGAATGGTAGTGTCACCATCGTCACCTTAGCAATATTCCCCTCATTTTAGTGGATGTAATTCAACACAAGGGAGACTCCCTTAGTAGATTTTATTGATAAAATAATCTAATCAAGTTAAACTAAGTGCCACGTAGAAGTTTTACCCTCAATTATGGAATCACCATTGTTATATATAATATTATTGCCAAAATGACAACTCATATCCCATTTTTTTCAAGAAGGAAAAAACACCAATCATGTCACATTTATGCTTTTCAACATTTAGAAAATCATCAATATTTTCCATCTCCAAAGGTTTGTTCATAAAAGCTTCCTTCCTAGGTTTCAAACGATGCATCACAAAACTCAAAAGCTTTTCATGGGAAAAGTGCTTTCTTCAACAGGTTCTTTCTCACATAACTAATCTCCAACATCAGATACTTCATCAAAATCTTCAATAGGATCATAATCTTCAATGTGATCTTCATTGACATGTTCCTTCAATGCTTAATTCTTGATTTGGCCAAAAAGGGCTGCTTCTTCTTGGCAATTTTCTTCATCAATTTATTCATTTTTTTTCAGTGGTAGCTAATTCAAGTGACAAATTCATCTCCTATTTTCTAGATGCCTTATTGACATTCTTAAGAAATCTAATAAGGCTTTCCTTTCATGAAAATTTTAATAGGTCTTGATAGCACCTTCAAACTAAAATCTTGGGCTCCAACTTTTTGAGAAACTCTTCAATATATTTTGCTAGAGAAGCTATGCTCCTTAGACTAAAATGCTGGATCCAATACCTTTGTTGATCAAATATAGACTTGTGAAATGATCTAATCATCACATCTTCATGTACCACATCATTCTATGCCATTAGTTTTAAAAATGTTATAACATGGGAGAGTGTCGAAGGATTGCCATCAAATTCTTGACAATTGTTAAAGCATTCACCGGGAATTTCATTTGGGTATCTAGGGACACATTGCATATCAACAATAAATCTTTCATGAAAATCCCACATAATTGTGCTTTATTCCATATAATATAGGATTATGGAGTCCCTAGGGTGAACCTTGACTGCTTTTAAAAGGTACTTGTTTCACCCTACAAGCACAAAGTCTTTGACTTTGTTTTTCCAATGAATTCACCAAACAAGCACACTAAAAGAGGCTTTGAGATGTACTCATGGAAGAGAGGTTGAGGCAGACTCATATCTCTAAAAGAAAGACTGCAACAATGATGCCAAAACACCTTAGTACAAAACCTCACTGAGTGACCTAGACAATGTGCAACAATAGAAGTGTCTCTGTTGTCTCCTTAGCGACTACTCCCCTTGTTTTAGTGATGGACATAATTGAACACAAGAGAGGATTCCCTAGTATATCTTAGGGATCAAATAACCCAATCAAGTCAGGGGCCCCTAAGGGTTCTACAATGATTTACCTCCAAAAATGAACGTTAGGTAATTAGGGTTTAGGGCGGATTCAAGATTGGAGTTGAAAAGTTCATATGGTTCTTCTAGAGGCTAATGTCAACTGATAGAGGCTCAAGATAGGTTCCCAAACACTCACAATCAAGAGCCTATCCATGGATATCATAAACTAGCCTACGAAATCAGAAAATGCAACAATAGAAAAGTTTATGATTACTAATTGGAACAACTATTGAGTATTCTATATGTGCTCTGATTAGTCAGATATTCATTGAACTATAATCAACTAATTGTTTTCATGTTGAGCAAATGTCATGTTTGTTGCTTATCTCCCCACTAAGGCTAACCAGAAAGGAATGAAAGCTAATGGTATTGTCGAATGATATAAAGTGCCCAATGACCTCTTGGCTAGTGGATTTATTGATCCCTCTGGATAAAACTAGGCATGTATAATTTCTATGTGAATAAACATGGGTAAGGTAAAAAGAGGTAAGAAAAGAATCATTGTGGAATATTCTCAATGGATTCTTGAAAGATACAAAACATCCCATTCTTAGAAAAGGTAATGTAATAAGGATAATGAAAGGATGCTATGTCTTCTCTAATTCGATTTGAAATTTGGATTTTGGCAGATACCCATCTAGCCTAAAAATGGATATAATCCAACCTTTATTTTTCCTATGGGACAATATGAATGGTTTGTTATGCCTTTTGGTTTAAGAATGTTCCTGGTAATTTTCAATGTAGAATGGATGATGTCTTTAGACCTTGTATAAATTTTATTGTTATGTATAATTGATGACATTTTGATTTTTAATGGTTGTTGGATAAAGCATATAGACATTTAGAGAAGTTTTATAATATTGCATACACTAATGGGTTAGTGCTCTCCCTGAAAGGTAATAAATTGATCATTGGAGTTTGGAAGATTAATTTTCTAGGACTTTAGATATATTTTGGAAAATTCATTCTCTATCCTCATGTTCCAATTTATTTATTTATTTATTTATTTTTATTTATTTTTTTCATTAGAATTGTCAAGGTAAAGACTCCAATAGATGATGTCTTTATGCATTGTATAAATTTTATTGCTATGTATATTTGATGACATTTTGATTTATAGTAGTTGTAGGATAGATCAACATAGATGACATTTAGAGAAGTTTTATAGTATTGCATATACTAATGGGTTAGTGCTCTCCTCTAATGGTATTAAAATGATCGTTGGAGTTCCGAAGATTATTTTTCTAGGACTTCGGATATATTTTGAAAATTTCATTCTCTATCCTCATGTTCTAGAACATTTTTTTCCACTAGAAATATCAAGGTAAAGGGGAATCAACCTCGTAGGACACAAAAGTATCATCTATGTTTTTATATAGGTGGTGATACTCTTTGTCAATCAAATCATAGAATTTTTACTTTCAAGGCAATCAATTATCATTCATGACATCATTGCCTATAAGTTGACTAAGTGGTAAGATCATAATCAAAATATTTTTAATTGAAAAACAAAAGGTATTTCATCCATTCAAGCACAACCATTCATCAAGATAAGAGAGAAGTAATTCAAGCAAGAGTATATTATACTAGAAAGTGATTTTTTTTTTTGCTTGCAAAGAAATTTAAATGATTTTATACCATAAATTGATAGAGATGCAAAAGAAACACATAATTGAGATCTTATGCTTTAATAAAAGTTATAAATCACAAAATTTATGAGTACCAAAACAATTCTTGTGAATCCTCCCTTTAAAAAATAATACAAGTTAAAGGTTGAAGGTCAAATAAAATGTATGCAAAATAACAATACCTAATATTTGTGATACTTAAATGCTAAAAATAAGAAATGAATTTATCCTAATAGACTTGGATGGGCCTCTCACGGACCATACAAACCAATAGAGATAGCTTGGAAGAAGAAGGAAATAAATTGATCAGGGATTAACCTTATAGGAAAGAATTTCACACAATAAAGCTTGATGATCACACACTAAGAAGAAAGAGATACTTCAAATACTCACAAAAAATGGAATTGGAAAGTGATAGATGGATTCTCTCTCTCCTCTAGAAATTTTCAAATATACAACTTGAAATTAAACACAAAGGATGTAACCATTTGTTAGAAGTTATAAAGATTTAGTTACTTTATCCAACATATCTTTGAGCCATTGTTCAATATAATATCTTAACGGTGGAACTATTATATCTTGTTTTTATCTAAAGTGAAAATATTTCATCTTTAGTAGCTTTATATACGATCACATAATAATTATACCAAGGTCACATGATAGTCATTATTATTACCATAACCAACAACCCACCTTTTAGTTTCTTCTCCCGGAAATTTAGTGAGATTGTCAGATTCACCACACCATGAAACCTTGAGCACATTCAACTTTGATTATAGTTATTCCTTAGTTATCAATGTGACAACTTTTATAAGTGATAGGGCTTTGAGTTATTTGACTATTTATAAAGACTTCAGGAATAAATCTCTTTTTTTCCTCCTTCCAAGGTTTTACAAGTAGTGATTAGTTCTAAAAGGACATCCATCCTTGCAAGCCAACCAACTTTCGTTTATTTTATTCTACTTTTGGAAGGTAAATATTTCCACTTCTTTGTGAACTCATTCATATTAGATATCCTTGTTACAAATGTACTTACAAATTTAGAAGAGAAGAAATCGTATGTGCTAGATTACTTGAATTAATGCTTTAAACCTCCTATGAATCCAAAATTTTATTCAGTTCCTTGCTTATATTCTCTACAACATATGTTTTGATGCTAGTCAATAGTGTGGTATGTTGGCTATGGAGCCTAATTATGTTCTGTATTCAGAGGTATCACCACATTGGACCCTAGTTCGTAATGTGGCGACAACACTGCCTGTAATATTTGTGCTGCAAGGGGGGTCTTGGGGGGGGGGGGGGGGGTGCAACGATGATATTTAGAGTCCCCCGGGTGGGGGATTCAGGGCAGCACCTTGTAAAATGTGTAAATTTCATAGTCAATCTGGGCGTTCATTAGGTGGAGATCTGGGCAGTATAAGTTATGTTTAATTTGGGTTTTTTTTTTTTTTTTTTTTTTTTTTTTTTTTTTTTTTTTTTTTTTTTTTTTTTTTTTTTTTTTTTTTTTTTTTTTTTTTTTTTTTTTTTCTAGAAGGCAACCCCTCGCTATATATGAGGGAATTTTATTGCGTCTATGTATATCTGTATTCTGAGTGAGAAAGAGAGATGAGATTGTGTGAGAGCGAAGAGGGAGTTACAACGGATCTGCTATAGGTTATATCTCTTCAGTTTGCTGGATAATATAGAAGGAAGGAATGGCTATTTCCAGTGGACGTAGCCCAAATTGGGTGAACCACATATATCTGTGTCTCTCTTGTTTTATGTGTTTTCTGTGTTTATATTTCTGCAATATATTTTGTGTGTTCCATTGTTATGTAATATATAATTTTCTAACATGGTATTCTTATTAACTTTAAAACACGTCTTAAGTGTTCCTTCAGGAATTGGTTATCCTAATGGCCTAATATTTAGGTTGTCCTTAAGCTTAGTAATCCTCTTCTCTAGTCTAGTATTTTATAATTCCTTCTTTGTGATTGAATGGAAAATGACATCTCAAGTAGTCAAGTGTAGCTCAAGAATTCCAAATGGTTTTACACCTACAACATTAATCTCTAAATTTCATTGTTCTAAAACTTCTTGTCTTTAATATTAATTCTGTTAATTCTCTCAATTTGTAGTTTTTGAATTTCTTTATTATACTTGTGATGCAATGATAGATATTGTTCCTAAAAAATTGGTCCTTCACAAACCAACTCTTCCATGATTTTCTAGCTTTTAGTCATTTGGGATACTATCCATGTAGGCACTTGGTGTTATCAATTTCCATTTTAGCCAAATCATTATATTGATTGTCATAACTTCGAGCACTCTTAGTACTAGTGATTCTCTTTCTTTTTGTAGGTGCCATAATATGTTCCTTTTCCATATGAAAATGAGGGGGATCACAACCATTACCACCTCCCACATTTTTTTAGGTGCAAAAATTTGCACCTTTTCCATATCAAATTAGGGGGGATCACCACATTACCACCTCCCACTTATTTTTGTAGGTGCAATATTTTGTCTTCCATATCAAAATGAGGGGGATCACCACATTACATGATCCAAAAGGATACCGACAACTGATTCAAATTGATAGTCTCAAATTCTAATGAAAAGTTCTTCGTGTCGAAGAGCCTATCAAGATCTTTCTGACACAATTTGAATAGGCTCAAATGGACAATTTGTACAAAATCTATGGTCTTCATAATTTGAAGGAAAAATAGGCATGACACACACAAGGATGATATGTGGCACACCTGAGGATGACATTTGGCACACAAGACACTAACCTGGAAAGATGATAAGGTGATGCATGGCATGGCATTGATTGACATGGCTCAATGGAAGGATGACATTGTTAGAAATTATATAACAAAGCAATGAAATGAAAATACTGGAAACACATAAAAACATAAAATAAGAGAGACACATATATGCATGGTTCACCTAATTTGGGCTACGTATACAAAGAAACAACCATGCCTTCCTTTTATATTATCCAACAAACTGAAGGTATACAACCTACAAAAAATCCACTGTAACTTCCTCTTTGTTCCCACATAATCTTCTCTCATTTTCTCGCACATAATAATAATACAAAACCACAATATAATTAACTTATATAAACCGAGGGTTTCCTTCTATGGAAAAAAAAACCTTAAATTAACATAAATTCTATCATTAGATCTTTTTCCTAATCAACAACCTAGATTTACTATGAAATTACAATAATTTTACAAGGAAAATTTCTCTAAAATTTTCTTTTTGGGGCGCTGATCCCGAACCCCCACTAGGGGGGGCTTCGCAACAATACTTTTGGGGGGGGGGGGGGGGTGGAGGCCCCCCACACTCCCCCATTAGGGACTGGGATCCAAACACAACTGAAAACAAGACATTTGAATAAGGAAGATAATCAAGCTCCACACCCAACATACATGTGGCACCACGTGGAACAACTAGATTATGCCATGTGAAGCCTCTAGAAGGTCTACATGGAATGGATGCATGGCAGGTCAAAACTATATTGCAAAATTATAAAAATGGAAATATTTGGACCCCCAACCTAGTCGACATAAGTGCTATGCCTTACCACTAGGCCAAGATGTGTGCCATGTTAAATAGGTGGAGGATTCTTTTATTTATGTCATTTATTGCAAATGAAATTCCACAAAATATGCACCTGCAAGATTCAAACCATATACCTCTTGTATACTAGTTGTCATTCTTACCTCTACACCACAAGCTGTGGATGTGTTAATCTATATGCCAATTTGCTTAGATAAACATTATTTTGGATGTATTATCCCAAAAAATCTTGTAATACCCCACCATATCATGCAACGAATGGAGTTGAAATCATGTCCTCAAACAAATAAACCAAATGCCTTACCACTAGACCATATCTGGAAGTTGTAATGTATTATTTGTGGAAATTGTTTTAAGGTGTAAATTCCAGTAGAGTTTTGGAGAATAAAGGCCATAAATCCTTTTTGTTTGCAAGAAGTAGGAGAGAAGACTGTTCCAACAATCCTATTGTCTTCCTAAAAGTGTCTTAAATTGCATTTTTATTGTAGTTAGAGATCAATGTTGGTGTAAGAAAGCATTTGAAGTGTTCTGCATCATTTTAATGAATGTATTGCTCATTTCTCACTAAACTTTATTGATAAAGTTAAAATAAGCTACAATTAGCATACAAAAGTTTTTCAAGCTTTAATTTTAGATCAAGTTTGGCATCATAGTAATTTTGATCAAGGATTTGCAAAGTGTTGAGTTCTTACCATATCTAATATCAAGCATGTAGAAGGATCACATGAAGAGTTTAATCTTGAGATTGGTATGAGCCAAACCTTTCCATGAAAAATAATGGAACATGAAGGGGAAGAAAGCCTCACCAAGTTTCAAAGGGTATTTCAACAATATTTTTTGGACATGAAAGCCATGGTGGAAGAGGTCTATAAAGAATAAATAAAAAATGGAGAAGGCCCAAGTCAAGTTAAAGACGAAGGATCTGGTGTAGAAATTAATGTGTAGATTCCATACTGCTCATAAAATTTGCTAAATCACAAGACTTGAAGCTACTCTATTGATCTGTGGAAGTTAATTCACCATTTAAAACAAGAATCATAGACATGCAAAAGGAAACATCACACATGCACAAAGATTTATCTAGGGGAAAGCAACTGCTCAAAACCCCTTACTCTCTATATTGCATTAATCTGAGAATAAATAATAAATGTGATGCTTTCTCAAGCTTGAGTACACCCTGCAAGTGTATAGTCTACCCCTCTACCTAATTGACTAACTCTGGATAACACTTAGCCAATTTTCAAGCCCTCCAAGCTCCTATTTCCTTGCGCAATTCCTGAGGAAATAGGCTCCTGTTCTTTAGGAATTTTCCCATATTTTCTTGCACAATTCTTGAGGAAATAGGCTGATATTATTTAGGAATTTTCCCCTATTTTCTTGCGCAATTCCTCGGGGTTGATCACTTGACCAATAGAATAGCTAAACACTCAATCTAGTATATAATTAATTAGACACTTCCTTGGAAAGTCCATCTCAACTGGGTAACTCAAATGCTTTGCATGCATAAGCTAATTTAGGCTGATTGATTAGTTATTTGGTTGATCATTGAGTGTGGTTGAAGTTCCACTTCCACAACTTGACCTTCCATTAGTTCCTCCAATAGTTAGAACTAATTTAACTAACCATAACTCAATTTAACTAAATTAAATTGCTACAGCTGAAATTAACTCAACCTAGGCTCCTGAAATTTAGGAACCCACTGCACACAACTGAACTTCACGTCCATAACTCCAATTAACTGAGCTAGAATCCTATTTTTTAGGAATCAACTCAAGCAAACTAAAATTCATCTCATTAACTCGAATTGAGTGTTCTTAACTGAGTGACAAGAGCCATGTCACCTCAATTAACTCCTCCAAGTTGTTTGCTGATGTGGAATTTCAAATTTCCTCAATTTGACTAAGGAAAAATCAAAATTGAGACTTTTCTTGTTGCATTTTCAACATCTGGTGGCGACCCTCAAATTCTTCTTCTTCCTCCTCCTCTTGCTTCTTCTCCACCTCCATCTCCATATCATAAAAGGAAACTAGAGAAGGCCAATTCTAAATTTCCATGATTAAAATTGGATGTGAAATTTGATTTGCCAATGTAGAATGATGAACATGATTCATAATAGCTAGATAATTGGATCAAGTAGATGGAAGTCTACTACAAGGTTCAAAGAATTGTGGACGAAGAAGCTAAGGTTCAACTAGCTACTCTCCAACTTGGAGGAACAACACTAATATGGTGGGAGAGTAAGGCTCAAGAATATCTTCATATGAAAGGTAAAATGATATCTTCTTGGTATGAATTTACATTTGCATTAAAGAAGCAATTCTATCTGTTAAGATATATGCAACAAGAATTAAGGGATTGGTAAAATCTAAGACAATGTATGAGGGAAAAACAAGTAAGAATATACTTAAGAGTTTCAAAAGATGACATTAAAATTGGAGATTCCTCTTTTTACACAAGAAAAATGTTTGAAGTATATTGGTGGGTTACATAGTTATTTAAGACATACTATTATTATGCTTAACCCAACTAATCTTGATGAATTTTGTGTTCAAGATACTTACATCATGTCAAGGGGAAAGAATGTCCATGATAATTTCTCAAAGAAAATAGATAATCCAGTTGTAGGAAAGAACAAATGAAAGGGCAAGGTAAAAATAACAACTACAATGAACATAGGGGTGAGAAGTCCACATGTTCAAATAGCAAAAAGGAAGAAGATGATGATGTCAAGTGTTGGAAGCTTCTTCCAAAACTGAGACCAAAGAGGTTTGAGAACAAGAAGGGTGAAAAGAAGACGTCTATTAAGTCCAACAAGATCTTGGGTTAGATTCAAGTATGCGACCGAGATCACAACCATGGGGATACTAGGCATATCTCTAGATGCTAGTTTTGGCTATATTGTTCATTCTTTAAAATTTGAAACTATACATGATGAAAGGAAACAATGTGAGCTATTTCATATTAGATTCATCTCACAACATACAAATACTGACACACTTTTTAATAACGGTTCACAATGTAATATTCTTTATAAATAAATTGTTAAGACATTGGGACAACAAACTAAACCTTATCCAAACCATATCCTTTAGAATGAAAATGTGAAAATGATAAGTTACAGGTGTCTAATCAATGCAAACTTAGATTCACAATTAAATATAATTTCATGGATGAGGTAGAGTTAGATTTCATTCCACTTGACATTTGTGGGATTGTTTTAGGAAGTCCATATTTGTATGACATGAAATTTATCTTCTATAGGGAGGATAACAAATATCATCTTATAAAATATTGGATTGAGTATATGTTGAGAGCCCATAAAATGAATTCCAATTTATCTTTTATTACCACAAGGCATATGAAAAGGCTTGTAAATGCTAGTAAAAGTTTTCCACTCATGATTGTAAAAGCTAAGGATGATGAAAAATCCAATAGTTTCAAAGGATGTGATCCTAAACATAGAAATGCATTAGTTAAGATTATTTCTAACGAAGTATTTTGCGAACCTAAAGGATTACCTCCCAAGAGAAAGATACAACATGAGATCCAATTGCAACAAAATGCTCCTCTTCCTAATAGGTTCTCTGTGATTGATAATGAAGAAACCAAAAAGAAAGTTCAAAAGTTGATCAAGAAAGAAGTTATCCAAACAAGTATTTCTCCATGTGAATTGCCCAATGTGTTGGTACAAAGAAAGATGGTACATGGAGAATGTGTGTGGATTTCCAGACATTAAACAAAATCACAATGAAAAAACATTACCATCTTCCTCATATTGATGATTTGCTAGATCAATTGAAAAATGAAATCTATTTCACTAAGTTAGATTTAAGTATTTATCATTAGATAAGGATTTTTGAAGATGATATTTGGAAAATGGCTTTTAAAACAAAACATGGATTGTATGAATGGATGATAATTCCATTTGGGCTTTGTAATGCTCCCACCACTTTCACGTGAGTTATGAATGATGTGTTTAGGTCATTCATGGATGATTTTGTAGTAGTCTACTTAGATGACATATTGATTTTCAACAAAACTTGGGATGATTATGTAAATCATGTTAGGAGAGTCTTAGATGTTTTGAAAAAGGAAAAATTGTACCTAAAGATGTCAAAATGTAAATTTGGTAAAACATATTTAGTTTTTTTAGGCTATATTGTAGGGGGTGGTGAATTGAAAATTCACCCCTCTAAACTTGAAGCCATCATGAAATGGCCGAAGCCTAATAACGTAACAAAAGTTAGAAGCTTCCTGGGAGAATTTTCAATGTTGAACTGAGTTTATTACTAAATTTTTGTTTATTGAATCTCCTTTCTGCGTTGTGACAAGTACTAAGTAGGTCTTTCAGTGGGGAGGAAAAAAAGCCTTTGAAACTTTGAAAGAGAAGGTCAGTACAACACAAGTTATGGCATTGCTATATTTACAACAACTATTCAAAATTGAAACCAATAAATGTGATTATGCCATGGGTGCAGTAAGAAATTATCATACCTATGGAAAATAATTGTATTCTTTGGTTCATAGAGTGAAGAGGTGGAAACAATATTTGATGGGAAAAGTGGCAATCATCCATACAGATCATCTACCTTTGTAATATCTTCAATCGTATTCCAAGCTACAACAATCACGACCTTTATGATGGATGGGGTAAAGTAGATTTTCTTACTTTGTAATTACTTGTGAGATTTAATCTTCTTTCTTTTATTATTTTATTGTTCTTTCTTCACTAAGAAATTACAAATTATTCTTCCAAAATCACAAAGAATAAAGAGACACAAAATTTAGGCTTTAAATCCAGGGCAAATTCCATCAAAATAGGAAAACCCAATAATCCTTTTCTTATCGAATCAAGTTAAAATGAGATATCCAAACCAAGGGACAAGACAAGTATGCCACCAACTGACCAAGTAGACAGATTCTTCAAGTAGTCCAAATCAACACCTTTAAGTCAAAGTCAATTCTAAATAAATATGTCTTCCAACTTTTCAACAGTTTCAAGTCTTTGATGAGGAGGCCAATTTTTTTTGTCAATAATTTAGAGGAATGTTGTGTCTGTGACGAGGAGGCAAAAAACAAGTTTGTCACATTTCTGCAATTCGATCTTTATTTACAGAAATATGTGACCTTTGCTTCAGATATGATTTCATCAATCTTTTGGAGTGTTTCTTACTTCGATCTTCCTTTTATTCTTAGCTCCTTTCCTTCATTACAAATCTCTCTGTTTGAATGGATGAACTAGATCTCAAGTAGGTTGAACCTATATTCATATATATAAGTCAAACATCTGTCATTGAGGTTGACTTGGTCAGTTACTTGTGGACTTAAGACTTAAATATAAAAAAATTGTTTTTCTTTCCTTTACAAATGTCCAAATGGGACATTTCTTAAATACTAATTTTTATGACTTTTACTGAGCATGAAGAACATGATTGATAAAAATAAAATGATAATAAATACATAAATAATTTATTTTTACATTATGAAGATCAATACTAGTTACATTTCCAACGCTCCCTCTTAACTAGGGAGGTATTCATAATCACTCAACAAGACTATCTCAATTTGAAATATTCTCATAAGAAAGGGATTGAAATTGATAAGAATCACAATGATATTTTCATCATAGCCAACATTGTCATATTACAAAGACCTTGATAGGTACACTCTATCTTTCCATTAGATTAGAGAAGCACAATGCTGAGAGGCATTCCATGGGACACCAGACTGCCTCACTGAGGTACGTACTCCACCTAGGATACCTAAAGTATGTTCTTCATCATACCATTTCCCTCAAGGATATATATATATATATTTTAATTTTTTTAATTTAATTATTATTATTATTACTATTATATATATATATGTGTGTGTGTGTGTATATGTGTATATATGTGTATATGTGTATATATATATATATATATATATAATATATTATATATATATATATATATATTTTTTTTTTTTTTTTTTTTTTTTTTTTTTTTTTTTTTTTTTTTTTTTTTCCATCGAACCATTCTTTATCCAAATCCATGTACTTGACTTCAGTTTTCCATCATAATCCATCATAGTACATGACTCAAGAATGCCTATCCAAGATAATTATCCAATCCACCATTCTCCTTATCCATGTCCATGTAATTGAATTAGGATATCAATCTTAATCTTTCATAGTACCTGACACAAGGAGAACCATAATTATTCAATCCATTCTCCCTATTCGTGATGCATTCACTAGACTTACGATGATTTTTCCTATATAGTACGACATGGGGAGAACCAATGTCCAATCTTAATCCCTCTCAACTCGAGAGGAGAAATCCATGCTTACCCCCTCTTAAACAGGGAGAATTCACCAACAAGCCTCAACTTATGTCATAAGTAATCATACTTCCCTTACATCAACTACCTATAGCTTCCTCAACCAACCCTCTTATCACCGAGTTTGCTCATCTTGCCTTGAACTAGGGCTCCAAATATGCCTCCTAACAATGTATAATCCTATACATAAGGTCTTCACTTACTACATCCTGAACTATGTTGAAAAGTACTTCCTGTACTACACTGCTTCCTGCCTTGAAGATAATTCATTGCATAGTTCCTTTAACATAGCCAACTCTTTGGGACTTCACTAAATTATTCTCTAGCATATATAAGACTTTCTCCACTATCTCTATTCATGAGCTAGACAATCCACCTTCTTGCAGTGGCTTGTTACATTAATGTCACTACACATAAGGTATTCATAATATAACCCTCTTAACAATGATTAGTCACATCAACCATTTTCCTTAGGGCACACATCAATTTCTCTCACACTAATGGATCCATTCCTAAATTCACTGAAATTAAAGCATCATCAACAATCCATATCCCTGCAAATTGTCTCCTTAATTACACAGAACTTAGGGAACAATAGACTACCCTCTTAACAATGATAAGGCTTCTCCTTATTCACTGTAATTGGGCATCTTAGGAAAACCCATTTGACTACACAAGAATCATTTCATCTAGGGCACACTTGGCGGCTCATACAATAATGAATTCCTTACAAAAAACATAGTTTCTAGGGCAAACATTAACCATTTTCTAAAAAAATTGATATAATGGCACCACCATAGCAATTACATTACCCTTAGACAATTAACTTACCTCCTCAAGAACTCAGCTCAACTTATCAAGGATTAGCTCAACTCATCAAGGATCCTTAGTCTTGGTCACTTCTTCTTGATTGAAATTCTCGTCCATGTTTCCAAATCTTTGCAGCCCCATAATAGGGTTTCCTAAGTCAGTCACATAGTCACAAAACTATGCATAAACTTCCCTTTTAGACTAGCCAATACCCACACTATTTCTTCAGGGGACTTGGTCCTCACTAAGCGTTGTCTTCTTCCACAAATGTGATTTTGGCCCTCCTTTATTGCACAAAACCTAGGCTCAACTGTCACAAATATTTAACGTAGAAAATCCAAACATTTGTGTCCAGGACTTGCCATGAACAATCTATCAAACTCGACTAGCTAGAT
Organism: Pinus taeda; assembly: GCA_000404065.3. Taxonomy (NCBI): domain Eukaryota; kingdom Viridiplantae; phylum Streptophyta; class Pinopsida; order Pinales; family Pinaceae; genus Pinus; species Pinus taeda. Next base: position 196,459 of record APFE031314066.1, read on the forward strand.
GCCCAAGATAAGAAACAAACACATATTTCTCTCCTTGCTAACTCAACCTATTTTGAAGTCTGTGGTATTATGCTTGTCTTCTTATGATGGGATGCACTTGTGGTTGGTGTAAACTAAATTGTCTACTCCTCCCTTTTTCCAATAATTATGATGAGGGAGTTAACTATCCTTTACAAATGATATAATATCTTCTATACTTTATGTTACAACCTCGGTGCATAATACAACAATCATCATCTACATGATCTCTCAATAGTAAAGATCTCTAGGATCTTCCTTCTGCTTCTTTGAAGGTTCTTCATCCTCAACTATTAATGCTTCAAACCTTTCATTCCTTTTATTGTTATTAGGGTTCTTAGGACAATCTTATTTGTAGTTTCTATATTCATGACAACCATAACGCTGAAATTTGTACATGTCTCTATTTTCATTTTTCGTCTTCTTAACAAAATTATTCTTTGATTTAGTTGCATAGGCTTGAGAAGCTTCATTTTCAGGTTGAGAGTTACTTCTAACCTTTATTCTGGATTCTTCTATTGAACATTAAGCCCATAATTCTTCAAATGATGGAGCTTATTTCTCACACAGATGCCTCTTGCAAAACCATCCCACTCTTTTGGTAAGGCATTGACTGCCATTTTGATTAATTTTGCATTAGATATTTGATCACCAACTTCTTTAAGTTGATCTTTGATTTTTGATAGCCTCATGAAGTAACAAGATATAGTGTCTTGTTTTGACATTTTTGATTAATATAGTTGATTTCTCAAGGAAATCATGTGACTTGTTGTACTGACAAAGTATAATTTCACCAAAATTATCATAGACTTATTTAGGTGTAGATAATTATGATACAAAAGTGATAAGGTTGTATTTGATTGACTTAAAGAGAATTTTTTGAGCCTTAATATCCCCCTTTTCATATTTTTCCATTTCTTGACCATTCTCTTTATTTGGTACTGAAATTTTCCCTTGCACGAATTTAATGACATCATTCTCTCTAAGGACTAAGTCGATGTTCTTTTTCCATGCCTTGAGGTTGGAAGCTCCTTTTAGCTTATTTCTTTCCTTGAACATAAACTCCATTGGATTGGACATAATGACTTGGAGGAGAGTTGTTACCAAAATATATCTTCAGATATGGATGCTAAAAATGATGATCTTCTTGAGCTACTACAACGATGATCTTCTTATATTTTCCTTGTAAGATGTCTCTTCTTCACCTTAACTCTGATACCATTTTAGAAACAAAGGTAAAGTAGATTTTATTAATTGGTAATTACTTGTGAGATTAAATATTCTTTCTTTTATTATTTTATTGTTCCTTCTTCATCAAGAAATTACACAAATTATTCTTCCAAGATCACAAAGAGACAAGATACACAAAATTTTGGCTTTCAAGCTAGGGAAAAACCCCTCAAAAGGGGAAAATCGCTCAAAAGGGGAAAACCCCTCAAAAGGGGAAAACCCCTCAAAAGGGGAAAACCAAAAATATTATTCTTATTGAATCAAGTTAAAATGAGATATCCATACCAAGATTCAAGAAAAGTCTATCACTAACTGATCAATTAGACACCTTCTTCAAGTAGTCCAAATCAATACCTTAAGACAAAGTCAATGCTAAACAAATCTATCTTCCAGTTGTTCAAAAGTTTCAAGTCTGTGATGAGGAGGCCGAAAATAGATCTGTCAATAGTGTTGGCATTATGATGTATGTGTTGTACTTGATGGCAACCCACTCGTAGCATAACAACTCACTTGTATATGGTAACTAGATGAATCTATAGAAGAGATATCAGATGTCACAGAATGCATGATAGTAGTGTTTATAGATGTGATGAGATGCAGGGCAACTTCAAGAATTTAGTTCAGAAGGCAACTAACTCAGATGAAAGATCATAGAATAGTAGGTAAACAACAAAGAATTACAATATGAAGAAAGAGAGGTATACGTAGGTTCAACATTGACCAAGCTGCGTATACACGCAAGTTCACTGTATACAAGTCGCGCATACGTACACACGCACTTTCATGGAAGGAAAAGCACGTATACCTTGGAAAACTAAATTTTTGGTCCGAAGTATTTGGTCCATGGTATTTGTCCAAGGTATTTGGTCCGAGGTATTAATCCCAGGTATTGGGTCCAAGGTATTGGTCTTAAGTGTTTTTGGTCCATGGTATTGAGAAATGCCTAAAACTATAAAAGGAAGAGAAGATCATTAGGCCAAGGTGTGCAAGTATCGAATATCTGATGAAGTGTGAGATCTAGTATGCAAGTTATTGGGTTATGGTGCATTGCTGGATCTGAACCAAGGATGAACCTTAGCTGATGATGAGGGATCAGATCTAATGATAGATCGAGATCTTAAGGCGTAAAATGAATTATCTTAGGTGTTTTTTCTCATGAATATTCTAGATCTGAATTCTGATGCATATATTATTCTATAAATGATATGATTTGGGTATAACTAAAGTTTGGAATAGCTATAGAATTTTGAATTTATATTTGCAGATATATACGTTGGTTGGCTTTGAGGAAAGCGCATATACACGTAGTTTTGACACATGGAATTAGCGTATACATTATAAAATATGTTTTCGTTGTTTTTGTTTGCTGTTGTAGTGTTCTGGGTTCTGGATTAGGTTCTGGTTACTATATTCTGGTGACAACATTCTGAATGATCAGATTAATGGTTTGTCAAAGTGATTGATTGATTCGGTTGTGGTTGGTTCAAAAGGAGATTGGTTGATGCAGATATATTTGATGATTGAATGATGTTGTTGATGGATCCAGTATGAAAATTTATGAAACGAGGTCCCTGAATGAATAAAGAAGGTCATAGCCTTCTGTAGGTTAGCGCCTACATACCAACAAACATATTGGCTAGTACAAGAGCTAGGGGGTTGTAGCTCCCTTCCAGTAGAAGCTGGAGAATGAGAGAAGGTTGTAGCCTTATACAGGTAGAAGCCTGCGTACTAGTATAAGACTGCACCAGTACAAAAATTGTAAACTAAAATTTCTTATTATTAAAAGAAGACAAAGATGACAACAGCAAGTGGTTTTCACCCACATTGGGTTTCCACCTTATATCGTGGTGTTCATGTGTGTTTCTTATGTGTGATGCTTTATTCTGCTTTTACTGCACTATCTAATGAATTCCTGATATATTGATTAAAGTTCAATACATGATAATTTGGGTAAATTAAAAGATCTCTGCATATATGCTGGTTTCATTAAGTACAGTTGCGTATACATGCTAGTTCACTGAGCTGAAGCAGCGTATACAAATCAGTTTTGAAAATTAAATTATTGATCTAATAATACTGATTCACCCGCCTCTTAGTATTATTTCCAACAATTGGTATCAGAGTAGGTCCTTCAGAAGAAGCTTGATCTCTTGAAGGAAGATCCATCATCATGAGTAATCAAGAAAGCGGGGGATCCATCAGACTGCCAATCTTTGATGGGAGAAACTTTGTTTATTGGAAGGTAAGAACCACAATCTATCTTCAATCTCTTGGAACAGATGTCTGGGAAATCATGGAAGGAGGATATACATTTCCATCAGCAATTCCTACAAATACGACAGGTAAAAAGCAATATGAAACTGATGCCAAGGTTGTCAATACATTATTGGGAAGTCTATCACAATCAGAGTTTGTCAAAGTTATGTAGCTCAAATCATCCAAAGAAATATGGGACAAAATCATTCTAAGCTACGAAGGAGACTCTCAGGTAAAACGTGCTAAACTGCAAACTCTCAAAATTCAATATGAAACTATCAAGATGCATAATGATGAAAGTATAGCTAGTTACTTCTTACGTATAGATGAGGTTGTTAATTGCATGAAGAATCTGGGTGAAGAGATAAAGGAAGTTACCTTAGTTGAAAAAGTTTTAAGATCCTTATCTGCTAAATTTGAATCAAAAGTATCTGCCATAGAAGAAAAACAGGATCTACAAACTACTACTATGACACAACTTCACGGAATCTTAACTGCCTTTGAGATGAGAAAAGAGGTCCATCAGATATGAGAGAAGCCACATTTAAAGCTTCAGCAAAAGGAAAACAAGAACTCAATGAATCAGGACATATTTAAGAAGAAGAAGAGGAAGTAAACTTTGTTAAGAAGCTTCAACGAGGTTCCGAAAGATTTAGACGTAAACTACCTTTCAAATGTTTTGCCTGTGGCAGAGTCGGTTATTATGCTACCAAATGTCCTCATAAAGATAAATATGATAAAGGGAAGGAATCTACAAAATGGAATAGAAAACAAAGTGTAAGTAAAAAGATCTACTATACTCATGAAGATAGTGATGGTTGATCTAATAGCGATGAAGATGAAAATAGTAATGACTATAGACTTCTGATGGCTTATGAAGATGATGATTTTTTGGATGGTTTAGATGAAGATGACCTTTATGAAGAAATATCTAAACTCAAAATCTTTTTAGAAGAAAAGAATATGATTATAGATACCTTGACATACCAACTTCTGAAAGAGAAAAACCCAATGAAAAACTAGAATGTGAAATTGTGGGTCTAAGAAAGGATCTTGAGAAAACAAAAGCTCTCAATCTTAGATTTGCTAAAGGATCAGAAACCTTAAATGAAATTATCAAAGTGCAACGTTCTCCTCCGATAAAGACTTGTCTTGGATATACTGAAGAAGCATCTCAATCACAGAAGCGGTCAACCTCCACTAAAAGCTATCTTGATGTAGCAAAGAGCAGTGAACAGTTTGACAATCGTCAGCAAAGGAATAAAGCAGAATGCCAGGTAAATTAGGCTCAATTTACTTCAAGGATGAACAGAAGCCACAATCAACCTCAGGTAAATCGTACTCAATTTGCTTCAAAGATAAATATCAATAGAAACTACAATCACCAGGTCAGTAGATTCAATAATTGCAAGAACTTCTTTAATGGTCAATGTTTCTCATGTCATAATTTTAGACACAAAGCTGCTCAATGTGTTGCTTACAAAATCATCATGACTAGAGAAGCACAAAATCAAAGGAATGTGACAGGGATCAAGGAAAGTTCCTATAATAACTTTTCTCTTCTCGAAAATGAAATAGAATGCTAAATCTGTAACAACTTTGGCCATGAAGAATTTGAATGCAGGAGTAAATTTCGCAAATATCTCAAAATGAGCAAACTCCATTAAATCCCAAAATATGGAGAAAGAGAGAACCGCAAACAAAAATATGTGGTATAGCCCTATATGCGGAAGGACACGAAAATCAGTGGTACATTGACAGTGGATGCTCAAAACACATGACAGGTGACAAAGAAAAAATACACTCATATAATGCCTTAGAAAAGGAAAAGAGTATCTCATTTGGAAATGACACTCCTGCTGTCATAAAAGGTAAAGGCTCTATTTTCTTGAAAGAAAAAGTTAAAGCTGGGAATGTTATGTATGTTGATTGGCTTAAAGCATAACCTATTGAGTGTGAGTCAAATGTGTGATCAAGGAAATGAAGTAGTGTTTTGATCAAATGGATTTGTTGTTTGTGAGCTTGATACAGGAGAAACCGTGATAAAAGGTACAAGAACTCCAAACAACCTATACATACTCCAGGGAGGACAACAACAATGCTATCTAAGCAAAAATGATGAAAACTGGCTATGGCACAGAAGATTGGGACATCTAAGCTTTTCTCAAATAAGAAAAGCATGCAGATTCCAGGCTGTTCGTGATCTTCCAGATATCAACATTCCTGAAAATACTATATGCAAATCACGTCAATTCGGTCTTCTAAAGCATAAATATGAAGCATTTGAAAAGTTCAAAGCCTTCAAAGCTTTGGTTGAAAATGAATTAGATCGCAAAATCAAATGCCTCAGATCTGATCGAGGAGGGGAATTTACCTCTGATGAATTCTTTGACTTTTGTGAACAACATGGAATAAAAAGGCAGTTCTCCATCGCAAGGAATCCTCAGCAAAATGGAGTGGTAGAAAGGATGAACAAAAATATTCAACAAATGGCTCGTTGCATGCTAGATGAATCTGGAACTCCTACAACCTTCTAGGGTGAAGCTGCATTCGCTGCCGTCACTATTCTCAACCAAGAAAGTGTTCGGGTAAATAACACTCAAACTCCACATGAACTTTGGTATGATGAAGGCATTATTCTTGGCTACTCTTCCCGAAGTAAATGATATAAATGTTATAATAAAAGACTTGGAAAAATTATTGAAAGTATTGATGTTGTGGTTGATGAAGCATGCAAAAATCCAAGATAGATAGAAACCAAAGATTATGACAATGAAGAAGATAAGAATAATTTTCCCACATCAAAGCACACTGATTCTGAAGAAGAAACCAATGAAGCACCAGAAGAAGAGATAAAAATAGAAGAAAAGACTCTGTCCAGGTATGTTAAAAAAAATCATCTAGAAACTCAAATTTTAGGGGAAAAAGGGGCAGGTGTGTAGACAAGAAGAACCATTTCAGAAGCCTCAAGCTATCTAGCATTACTATCTTCCACTGAACCTCAAAATGTAAATGAAGCACGCAAAGATGAATGTTGGGTCAAGGCCATGAATGCATAACTTGAGCAAATTGAAAAGAATAATACTTGGGAATTAGTTCCTAGACCTCATGATAAGAATATCATAGGAACCAAATGGATATTAAAAAACAAGCTGAACAAAAATGGAGAATTTATCAGAAACAAGGCCAGACTCGTTTGCAAAGGATATGCTCAACAAGAAGGTATATATTTTGAAGAAACTTTTGCACCTATTGCTATTGAAGCCATAAGAATGTTTCTTGCTCTTTCTAGTTTTCAGAAATTCAAAGTATACCAAATGGATGTAAAATCTGCCTTTATTAATGGAGACTTAGAAGAAGAAGTCTATATTGAACAAACAGAAGGATTCATTCTTGGAAATGATGCAAAACTTGTATGCAAACTCAAAAAGGCTCTCTATAGTCTAAAACAGGCTCCAAAGGCTTGGTATTACCGTCTTGACAAATATCTCCACCAACAGGGTTTTTCAAAGGGGTCAACAAATAACAATCTATATACAAAGATTGACACTGGTAAATTGCTAATAATTGTTGTTTATGTTGATGATATCAATTTTGGTAGCAATGAAGAAATCCATGAGTCATAATTTTGCTTCAGTAATGCAACAAGAATTTGAGATGTCCTTGCTTGGTGAGCTTACCTATTTTCTTGGTCTACAAGTTCAACAAAATAAAGATGGCATTTTTCTCTCACAAACCAAATATCTAAAACAGATCCTGAAAAAGTACGGCATGGAAGATTCTAAACCAGTATGTACCCTAATGGTAATAGGATGCAGTCTTAGCTCAAATGATGTATCAACAACAGTACATCAACCAACTTACAGATCCATGATTGGCAATCTGCTTTATCTAACAGGTACTTGACCGAATATCATGCATACAGTGGGAATAGTTGGAAGATTCCAAGCAAATCCAAAGGAATGACACCTTTAGGCAGTCAAAAGGATTTTCAAATATCTTCAAGGAACACAGAACTTTGGTTTATGGTAACTTAGAGAACCAGATCTTACACTTCATGCATATATAGATGCGGATTGGGCAGGAAGTGTTGATGATAGAAAAAGCACTAGTGGTGGTGCATTCTATATGGGTTCCAGGTTAGTGTCTTGGTTCAGCAAGAAATAAAGTTAAATTGCATTATCTACAATTGAAGCAAAATACGTGGCTACTGTATCTTGCTGCACACAACTACTTTAGATGATGCAAACCTTGCAAGATATTCAGATCACATGTACTCCACCCATCTCCATTCTATGTGATAATACAAGTGCCATCAATATTTCAAATAATCCAGTCATGCACTCCAAGACCAAGCACATACCCATCAAATATCATTTCCTACATGAACAAGTGCTTGAACAAAAGGTCAAATTGGAGCATGTTCCCTCCAAATAATAGGTTGCTGATATATTCACTAAACCACTTCCCAGAGAGACATTTGAATATCTCAGACAAAAGCTGGTAGTAGTTTTTGCATCATCCTTCTGTTAAATCCTATTTTTCAGAGAAACGTGGTTATATGCGAGTTTCATGAAGCGTTGTCGCATACATACGTGAGTTTCTATGGGCACAATCGCGTATATGTTGGTTTGAAGAAAAGCAGTGGGCTAGACTCAGGAAAAAGGGGTCTGCTATGGTTCTGTCAATTATCTTCTTTGTTTGATGATGGTTTCAATATGCTAATATATTGGTCCTCATAAAGTTGTTGATCACTTGACATATATCTGTTTGATGATGATGCGTTGATATCTCTTACTGACATATGCAATGATCAGATCTGACAGTGAATAGGTGGAACAAGTTGAGGGGGAGAACAGGGTTGATGATATTTTGAGAAATAATAATGGACATATTCAAGTTGCTGGTCCAGATAATGCTGCTGATGGTGAAGATCATATGATAGTTGCTGATGACTATCATGGTCTTGTTTAAAATATTTGGTCTCTATTTGTAAAGGTCATGAAAAGACCTAATTTATAACCCCATTATGCATGGGATGAATGATGTAATATTTCTTGTTTTTGACATGTATAAACAATTGGTATATCCCCACTTGGTTGGGAGATGGATGTATGTATGAGTCATTAGTGATAGGAAGGTCATTTGTGATGTATGTATAAAGTCATGTTCTTCTTTTAGAACATCTTTTTGCAGACTTTGCTTATGCTTAAGGGGAGCATGAACTCGATCATGGGAGATCAATCAACACACTTAAGCATATCAGAGAATTCATCATGCACTCAGGGGGAGCATGACCCTTTCCCCTTGATGTCAAAGGGGGAGAGGGACTTGGCATGGTTGTTGTTACCACCAAGTCCAAAGGGGGATATTGTTGGAATTATGATGTATGTGTTGTACTTGATGGCAACGCACTTGTAGCATAACAACTCACTTGTATATGGTAACTAGATGAATCTACAGAAGAGATATCAGATGTGACAGAATGCATGACAATAGTGTTTACATATGTGATGAAATGCAGGGTAGCTTCAAGGAATCAGTTCAGAAGGCAACTCACTCAGATGAAAGATCATAGTATAGCAGGTAAACAACAAAGAATTACAAAATGAAGAAAGAGAGGTATACGCAGGTTCACCATTGACCAAGCCGCGTATACACGCAGGTTCACTGTATAAAAGTCGCGTATATGTACACACACACTTTCACGGAAGGAAAAGCGCGTATACCTTGGAAAACTAAATTTTTGGTTCGAAGTATTTGGTCCATGGTATTTTGATCCATGGTATTGGTCCAAGGTATCTGGTCTGAGGTATTGACCCCAAGTATTGGGTCCAGGTATTGGCCCTAAGTGTTTTTGGTCCATGGTATTGAGAAAGGCCTAAAACTATAAAAGGAGGAGAAGATCATTAGGCCAGGGTGTGCAAGTATCGAATATCTAATGAAGTGTGAGATCTAGTATGCAAGTTATTGGGTTATGGTGAATTGCTGGATCTGAACCAAGGATGAACCTTAGCTGATGATGAGGGATCAGATCTAATGATAGATCGAGATCTTAAGGCGTAAAATGAATTATCATTAGGTGTTTTTGCTCATGAATATTCTAGATCTGAGTTCTGACACATATATTATTCTGTAAATGATATGATCTGGGTATAACTAAAGTCTGGAATAGCTGCAAAATTCTGAATTTATATTTGTAGATATATACGTTTTTTGTCTTTGAGGAAAGTGCATATACACGCAGGTTTTACACATGGAAGTAGCGTATACATTATAAAATATGTTTTAGTTGCTTATGTTTGCTGTTGCAGTGTTCTAGGTTCTGGCTTGGGTTCTGGTTATTGTATTTTGGTGACAACATTCTGAATGATCAGATTGATGGGTTGTCAAAGTGATTGATTGATTCGGTTGTGGTTGATTCAAAAGGAGATTGGTTGATGCAAATACATTTGATGACTGAATGTTGTTGTTGATGGATCCAATATGAAAATTTATGAAACGAGGTCCCTGAAGGAATAAATAAGGTCGTAGCCTTCTGTAGGTCGGTGCCTACGTACCAAAAAGCATATCGGCTAGTACAAGAGATAGGGGGTTGTAGTTTCCTTCCAGTAGAAGCTGGAGAACGAGAGAAGGTTGTAGCCTTCTACAGGTAGAAGCCAACATACTGGTATAAGACTGCACCAATACAAAAATTGTAAGCATATTTTCTTATTATTAAAAGAAGACAGAGATGACAACAACAGGTGGTTTTCACCCACATTGGGTTTCCACCTTATATCTTGGTGTTCATGTGTGTTGCTTATGTGTGATGCTTTATTCTGGTTTTACTGCATTGTCTAATGAATTCCTAATACACTGATTAAAGTTCAATACATGATTATTTGGGTAAAGTAAAAGATCTCTGCATATACGCTGGTTTCATTAAGTGCAGTTGTGTATACACGCTAGTTCACTGAGCTGAAGTAGCGTATACAAATCAGTTTTGAAAATTAAATTATTGATCTATTAATACTGATTCACACGCCCCCCTCCCCTCAGTGTTATTTCCAACAAATATTCCATAAGAATTTTGGGTTTGTGATGAGGAGGTCAAAAACAAGCATGTCAACACTTCCACATTTCCATGTTTATCTACAAAAATATGTGAGCTATGCTTAAGATATATTTTGTCAACTTTTGGAGTGTTTCTTGCTTTGATCTTCCTTTTATTCTTAGCTCCTTTCCTTCATTATAGATCTCTCTATTCGAATGGATGAACGAGATCTAAAGTAGGTTGAACCTATATTCATATATATAGGTCGAACATCTGTCATTGAGGATGACTTAAAGAATTTTTTTGTCGGTTTCTTGTGGACTTAAGAGTTCAACAAAAAAAATGACGTTCTTTCTTTTACAAATGTCCAAATGGCACATTCCTTGAATACAATTTTTTTATGAATCTTACTAAGCATGAAGAACACGTTTGATAAAAATAAAATGATAATAAATACATAAATTATTATTTTTTACATTATGAAGATCGATATTAGTTACATTTCCAACACTTACATAAATTCCATTTGGTCATCACATATAATAAATGTATACAAAACACGATTTTTGATATGTTATCAAGGCCTTCTATTGTTACATCCATTGTTTTTCAACATAGTTCAATAGCTCATGAAACTTATATCAAACAATATTCCAAAGATGAAAATTTCAAGGATGTATATGAAACACTAAACCATGGTATGAAAGTAGAAGAATTAGAATATCTTGTTCATGACAAAATGCTATATCATCTTGGTTAATTATGTATTCCAAGTGATGGAGGAGTACATGTAATCAAAGAAGTATTTTATTCTCTCATTTTTAGTCATTTTGGTGTAGGAAAAATAGTAGATCAATTGCAACATTATTGTTATTGGCCTCAGATGAATGAAACTGTGTCTAAATATGTAAATGGATGTCATGTGTGCTACTAGAAAACCAAGTAATAGAAAATTAGGTTTGTACATGGCACTTCTTATATCTTCTCATCCATGGGAAAGTGTGTCTATGGATTTTGTATAAGGTCTACCTATGTCTAGAAAATGTCAATATTACTTGTATATGGTAGTGGATAGATCCATAAAAATGAGTGTCTTGATGCCTTGTAAAAAGCAGGTGATATGAGAGAATACTGCACATTTTCTCTTTTAGAATTTTTGGGTTCATTTCATTGTAATTGATTGAGAATCTCACTTCCTTGGGGAGTTTTGGTAAAATTTATGGGGGTTAATGGACACCAAGCTTAAAAAAATGCACTACTTTTCATCCACAGATCGATGGATAGACAAAAGTGGTCAATAGAACAACGATACATTTACTCCAAGGATATTGTATTAAGCAGCATAAGCTTTGGGATAATAAATTGCATTATGTACATGCCTATAACAATGTCATACATTCTTCTATATAGGGGTCGGCTTTTGAGACATGTTTTGGATATTTTCCCAAGTCTCCTCTGGACTTCACTTTGGAGAAAAAATTAGTTGTGGGCAAACATAGTGATGTAGACAAAGCCACAAATTTCATCCAAAATATACAATTGATTCATAAAGTCGTGTAGGAACAATTGGAAAGGATCCAATATGAGTACAAGGCTAGGCATGAAAAGCATCAAATCAATCATCATTTCCAATTTAATGATAAAATTTGGTTATATATTAGTAAATAACTTCTTAAAGATGAAGACACAAAGCTCAAACTAGTTAGGTATGGTTTGTTTATAATTATGGAAAAGAATGGTGATAATGATTTCTAGTTAGACTTACCTCCATATATGCAAATGTATTCAATGGTGAATGTTGAAAACTTGAAACTATATGAGCCTCCTATGGATCAAGATGAGAATGTTCAAGTTCCTTATTTTGATGATTTTGCTCTTGAATATCTCATTGAGTTATAAGAATATGTCATTCTTTACATGAGGTGAGGACTTCACAAAGAGGTGATGTAGAATATATTGATGTAGGTATAAAAGGAATGCATCCAAGTAAAACGAGATCGATTGAAACTAGAAAAGTAAGGAATATGTATTGTTCTTTGATGAATAAAATAAAACTTTTGGCGGTCCAAAATATTATTAATGGGGAGGATTGATCTAGTAGGATTCCCACAACTGGTCCAAATTTAGGGTCTCAAATTTTAATGAAAAGGTATCAATGTCAAAGATCTCATTAAGGATTCCCAACAAAATTTGAATGGGCTCAAACAAACATTGTATGCAAAATATGTGGCCTTTGGAAGTTGAAGGAAAAATAGGGTGAAACAAAAAAGGATGTCACATGGCACACCCATGGATGACACGTGGCACACCCAAATGACGACAAAGGGTACAAAATATAGTGACATGACATGATGACATGGTGACACATGGCATGACATAGGTTGAGATGGATCAATGGAAGAATGAAACATGGAACCACATAGACCAACCAAAGGTCACCACGTGTACCAACGAGAGGCTGCCACATGGACTGGATGCATGGAAGGTCAAAAATATTTTGCAAAATTATAGTAATGGTGAGATTTGATCCCCCAACCTAGTCAGCACAACTACTGTGCCTTACCACTAGGCCAAGATGTGTGCCATGTTAAATTGGTGGATTTTATTATTTATTTCATTTATTGCAAATGAAATCCCACAAAGTAAGCACCTATATGATTCAAAATTTTGACCTCTTATATATTGGCCATGAATCTTACCACTACACCTCAGGTTGTGGATACGTTAAGCTACCATCGTTTTATTTAGATAAATATTAGTTTGGATGTGCTATCCATAAAATCTTGTAATATCACACCATATAATGCAACAAATGGAGTTGAACTTGCACCCTCAAGCATATAAACCAAATTCCTTACCACTAGACCTCAACTTGAACTTGTAATGTATTATATGCAATTTTTTTGTTATTTTATTTTATTATTTTATTTATTTTATTAATTATTATTTATTTATTTATTAATTATTATTATTTTTAATTTTAGTAATATTATATATTATATAATATATATATATATATATATATATATATATATATATATATATTATATATATATATATATATATATATATATAATTTTTAATTTTTATGTATTTATGTATTTATTTTTAATTTTTGGTGTAATTTATAGTAGATTTTTGCAGAATAAATGTGATAAAACCTTTTTGTTTGTGGGAAGCAGACATGAAGAGTGTTCCAACAATTCTATTGTCTTCCTGGAAAGTTCTTAAAGGCATTTCTATTGTAGGTTGGAGATCACTCTTGATGTAAGAAAGCTTTGAAAGTGTTTTGCATCATTTTAATGGATCAATTAATCATTTGAAGTGGACCCAAAGACATAGCTTAGGAAGTTATCAAATTGATCTTATTATTCCTTTTATTCCTATTTATTTTGCAAGTACAAAATTTTAATTTCTCACTAAACTTTATTTATAAAGTTAAAAGAAGCTACAATTAGCATACAATAGTTTTCTAGATTTAATTTTAGATCATTACCACCTCCCACAGATCATTCACTATTATCTCTTTTTTGTGTACTAGGATCTCAATTATTTTAATTATAAGAGGAAATCTTATGGGAAAGGGGGGAAGAACCAACACCAATACTGGTTGCAGTTCACCCCCTCTATTTTTGGTTAGCTTGTTGACTCTTTTTCTTCAACTTATTCTTATTTGGATGTGTGTTTGAATTGATTCGTGTTACTAAATCATCATAAGAGACCTGGTTGTTATTACTCCTAACCTATGATAAAAGTAGGGTTGTTATGATCAAATTCTTTAGTGATACCTCATGTGCTTATGAAGAAGAATAATAACCAATTGAAAAGAGATGAGAAGAAAAAATTCCCTATGGTCAAAACATTTATAGGATTCAACTTCAATAAAATTAAATGGCTTCAGTAATTCAACCATTTTGGATAAGTGAATTATCCTTTTTATTGAAACATTTATATTCAAAAATTTAAAGAGATAAACTGACACTTCGTTTTTCTTGTGAAAGATGGAAGATATAGTTTTATATTTTCTATATACTTCTGATACAAAATATCTATCCCAAAAAAACAAGTAAGAAGGAAATTTTTTTCCCTCAAACCCAACAATCTAATGTAATTGAACTTCTCTCCATAGATTTACTTTCATTTTCTTCAAGAAAACTTATAGTTTCCTTTACAAGTCTTTTAGGATGTGTTGTAATAAGCATGCATTTAAATTCCTTGACAAACCCATCTTGCATTTGATAAAAGTGGGATGACACTTTTTGTTTACACAATACATGATATACAAATTGTACTAGGACATTGTCATTATCCTTTGGGGGTAATCCTTTTAAATAAATTATAGTACATACCCAAAAAAAAAACCAAATATGAGTTCATAAAGAAATCATTTGTTTTCTTAAAGTTGGAAAGTTAGTAGGATATTTCGTCGGAAATAATCGCATCCCAGTTGAAAACTGTAGAAATTTTGAATAATTTAACACATATTCAATAGAGATTATCCTGATCATGTACTATTGCGGAAAACATACACAATACATAAGCTCCTCTACGTTGATCATCAATATAGCAGCATCAATAACAATAAAACATCAAGAGCATTCACACATTAACACAGTATGTATCCCGGGGAAAGCATCTCGCTAAAAACCCCAACTATCTGTATATTAATGATTGAGTCATGTAACATTACACAGCATAATACTTCTCACAAGTATCTCCACCTCTGTTACACACAATACAACTCAGATCTGATCAATCCTCCAAATCTCTTCCGCTGCTTGCCTGCCTCCACTGCTCAATCCTGCATGAGAATACTGATGAAATGAATGATCCAAATTCGTATTTCCCTTGGATATACCACGCAATCTTCATTGGCATACTCAATCCCTTGATTGTGCAAGATCTGGTGCACAACTATAGTCACAACTGATAGCAATCTGATCCTCTAACACCTGTCCCTGCTGAACTGAACATGCAACTACATGCAACTGAGTTAACTGATGTATTCATTAGTTGTATTATGAGTTAATAACTTGTGAATTAATTAATAACTAATTTTCCCAACTCATCTCTAGTCTATTTTCCAGTTAGACTAAATACAACCAGTTTAACAAAGCTAAACTGAACACAACTCCATCAACTGCACCTCCAGTCCACTAAACTCAACTCACTTGAGTTCTAACTGAAGTCCTGCATGCAAATATTAGTCATCCCATAGGGAACCACGTATTTCCTTCTGGGATCTGCATGTACCACATCCGTAGCTCATCCTGAAGTGCTCCAAGAGAATAAGACAAAGTTTATAGTCTAAATATTATTATGAGCTAATAATATTTGACTGTTCTATATTTAGACTGAGCAGTCACTCTGCTGTGATCTAAAAATAGAAGTCCATCTATTTTTTCCAACTTGATCAATCATCCATAAACAGCAACCTGCAATCCATAGACATGATCCATATGTCTAAAAATAGACATAGTCCAAAAATAGACTTGTGCCAAAAATAGCCTGTGGGCCCACTTAGTGAAGGCGACTCTTTTCACTAAGCTCCATCATCTTGTTGCATTCTCAACAAGCATTTCTTGTTGCACACTTTTCAACATAAGATTTATTTGAAAAACTAGTTTGGAGTTATTCAAGGGGGAATATTAAAGCATAAATATCATTGTTTGATTCCAAAATGACTTGAATCAAGAAAATGGAAACACCTAGTAAGTAACCAAAAAGCTCCACTAGGGCACACGAAGAAGAGGAAGAAATGCAACATGATATCTCAAAATTATGAGAGCAAGTGAAACAATTTTTTCTCTCGCAAAGAGACATAATGTTATGGAAGCTAAAATGGATGGTGTATAAGAAAAAATGAAAGGCAACATGAAATATTTGAACAATGGTTTAAAAGGAGAGATTGTAGGTTTGAAGGAAGGTTTGACAAAATTGCTACAAGAAATGATTCCTAATGCTGAAGAGGTATTAGATGAAACTCATGATGAGAATAAAAGGAATGTTAATCATTATTCCATAGACTCTAACTTTGTATTGAAGACCCAACATATTCCAAAGATCGATATGATAAAGGTTGATGGCAAGGATCTTGATAACATGGATACTACAGATCAAGCAATATTTTGATGTCCATAATGTGCAACACACACAAAAGGTACACATTGAAACTTTATATTTAGAACCTAATCAGTTTATATGTTATCAATGGATTTTTTTCTTTTAAACGAATGGTCACTTGGGATTTTTTTATAGAGGAAATGATAGGACATTATGAGAATACAAAGAGAAACACCTTCTTTAGCCAATTGATAAATATCAGGCAAAAGGGTTCAATGGTGGAGCACTTTGATGACTTCCAAAATTGAAAATCAAGGTAAATGATATTCAAGAGAAGAATAGGATTGTTGTCTTGATAGGCACCTTAAAGGATAACATCAAACATGAGGTTTTCCTTTGGCAACCTAATTCATTGAAGAAGTCATTCAGGGTGATAATAAAAGTTGAAACCAAAATTATGGCAACAAGGAAGTATACAATTCACAACTATAAAGATGGAAGTGTTGTTTCTCCTAGCCTTCCACAACCTACAAGGTTGACACCACAAAAATTGGAGGAAAAAAGATCAAAAGGGATTTCTTATAGTTTTGATAGAAAATACACTAAAGGTCATAAGCATTTAGAGAAGAAATTATTCTACATAGATTGTGAAGAGGAGGAAGAAAAGGAACAAGAAACATCAAAAGAGTAGTATATACACTAGGAACCAACCCTAGATAAAGAAGAAATGAATTGGACCATATCTTGTAATGCATTGGTAGGAATTACCACTCCTAAAAGTCTCAAAGTAGAAGGATATATCAAGAAGGAAAAGGTAATAGTGGTGATTGATTCAGGTAGTACCCATAATTTTATTCATTGCAATATAGCCAAGGAATTGAATTGCTTCCTATATCCAGCACTAAAGTGTCAAGTGATGGGTGAAAATAGTGGAACATAAATTTATCTGGAAAGTTCCATAATATTAATCTAACCATGGGGGGATATGTATTAAATAGTCCAATTCTTTCCTTTCCAATGGGTGGTGCTAATGTTGTACTAGGAGTCCAATGGTTACAATCTTTGGGGTTGATAGATTTCAATTTTCATGAAATTTTCTTGAAATTTTTTTGGGAAGGAAAGGAAGTTGAATTAAGGGGTATCACAGGGAAACCTGGAAATATAACCATCTCAGCTAATAGAATGAAAAATCTTCTGAAGAAATCAAAATGGGCTGTAGTTGCAGAATTATGCTCACTAAGAGTTCAGACATCGAAATTCACCTTCCACATTTCAAGGTTTGATGAATTCCATTTTTGAACCCTTCCTTTGAAATTTTTTGTTAGTACTTTTTGATGATATAGTAATCTACAATATGTCTTTGAAGGATTAGGTTCAACATATTGACAAGGTGCTCAAACTATTGTAGGAGAGACAATTATATGCAAAAACCTCCAAATATTTCTTTGGAGTATATGAGATGGAATATTTGGGTCATATTGTATATCATGAGGGTGTTAAGGTAGACCCTAACAAAATTAAAGCCATTAAGGAATGGAAAATCCTCACAACCATAAAGCATCTTTGAGGATTTATTAGGTTGATAGGGTATTATCACATGTTTGTTAAGAATTATGGGAGAATAGTGTGTTGGCATTATGATACAACTTTGGTACTATGACACAGGTGTTGTCCTTGATGATAACTCACACAGATGATAGATCACAGTTCAAGCTCACAGAATGAAGAGAGAGAGGTATACGCAGGTTCCCCATTGACTAAGCTGCATGTAAGCATGTGTTCATAGACCAAAAGGCATGTATGGCATACAGACACACTTTCATTGAAGGAAAGGCACATACATATTGGAAAACTTAGTTTTTGCCTGTAGTATTTGGTCCATGGCATTTTGATCCATGGTATTAGTCCAAGGTATCTTGTCCGAAGTGTTGATCCCAGGTATTTGGTCCAAGGTATTGATTCTAAGTTCTTTTGGACCATGGTATTGAGTAAGGCCTAAGACTATAAAAGGAGGAGAAGATCATTAGGAAAATGCACTCATGTATTTAATATCTAATGAACAACAAGATCTAGAATACAGGTTATTGGGTTATGGCGCATAGCTAGATCTGAATCAAGGATGAACCTTAGTGCTTGAGGAAGGATAAGATCTAATGTTGGGTCAAGATCTTAAAGCTTCAAGTGAAGTATCTTTATGTGTTTTGATCCTTTTAACTAGCACATGTTGTAGACTATAAATATGATGATCAGGGTATAACTAAAGTCTGGAATTATTGCAAAGTTTAAATCATCATTTATAGATCTGTATGCATGTTCACCTTAAAAAAGATGCGTATACACGCTAGTTCTAAATATCAAAACAACGTATACATCTTGAAATTGATTTGCATGTGTATGGAAGTACACCTTGAGAAAAGTGTGTATGCATGCAAGTTCGACAAATTGAAGTAGCGTATACCTCATAAAATATGCTTTAGCTACTTTTGGTTGCTGCTACAGTGTTCTGGGTTGTAGTTACTGTTTCTGGTTACTGTATTCTGGTTACAACATTCTGAAAAGTGATTGATTGATTCACTTGTGGAGACTAATTGATGTAGATGTATTTGATGTTTGATGTTATGATGGATCCATTCTGAAAATTTATGTAACATGGTCCCTAGTAGAAAGGAGAAGGTTGTAGCCTTTTGTAGGCTGGCACCTACGTACTAGTAAACATATCAGCTAGTACAAGAGATAGGGGGTTGTATCTCCCTTCCAGGAGAAGCTAAAGAATGAGAGAAGGTTGTAGCCTTCTGCAGGTAGAAGCCTACATACTGGTATAAGACTGCACCAGTACAAAAATTGTAAAATGAATTTTCTTATTAAAAGAAGATAGAGACGATTGCAGTAGGTTGTTTTCACCCACATTAGGTTTCCACCTTATATCTTGTGTTCATGTGTGTGTGATTGTCTCTTCTCTTTTACTACACTTGGTTACTGTTTATATGGTTCTGATGCACTGAGTAAAGATCAACATATCATAAATTAACTGAATCATAAGTTTGTAGGATATACGCTAGTTGCCTTAAATACAGTTGCATATACATGCAAGTTCCATTAACTGAAGTAGCATATATGAATCTAATTATGGAAATGAAATATTATTGACTTGATAATACTGATTCACCCCCCCCCCAATCTCAGTATTATTTCAAACAATTGGAATCAAAGCAGGTCCTTCAGAAGAAGCTTGATTACTTGAAGGAAGATCTATCATCATGAGTACCTACAAAAGAGAGGGATCCATTAGACCGCCAATCTTTGATGGGAGCAACTTCATTTATTGGAAGGTAAGGACTACAACCTATCTTCAATCTCTTGGAATGGATGTCTGGTAAATTGTGGAAGGGGGATATATATTTCCGTCAACAATTCCTACAAATACCGCAGGTAAGAAGCAATATGAAATTAATGCCAAGGCCATCAATGCATTATTAGGGAGTCTATCACAATCAAAATTTGTCAAAGTTATGCAACTCAAAACTACCAAAGATATATTAGACAAGATCGTTCTAAGCTATGAAGGAGATAATCAAGTAAAACGTGCAAAACTGTAATCTCTCAGAATTCAATATGAAACTCTCAAAACGCAGAATGATGAAAGTATCACTAGTTACTTCTTATGCATAGATGAGATTGTTAATTGCATGGAGAACTTGGGTGAAGAGATAAAAGAAGCTACTTTAGTTGAAAAGGTTTCAAGATCCTTGTCTACTAAGTTTGAATCAAAAGTATTTTCCATAGAAGAAAAGCAGGATCTTCAGACTATTACTATGACACAGCTGCACAGAATCTTAACTGCTTTCGAAATGGGAAAAGGAGTTCCATGAGATATGAGAGAAGCCACATTCAGAGCTTCCAAAAGAGAAGAATTCCATGAATCAGGATATATTTCAGAAGGAGAAGAAGAAGCAAACTTTGTCAAGAACCTTCAATAGGGTTCTGGGAGATTCAGAGGTAAACTACCTTTCAAATGTTTTTCTTGTGGAAGAGTCGGTCATTATGCTGCCAAATGTCCTCATAAATATAAGCTTGATAAAGGTAAGGAATCAGAAAAATGGAATAGAAAACAAAGTGTAAGTAAGAAGAGCTACTATACTCATGAAGATAGTGACGGTTTATCAAATAGTGATGAAGATGAAAACATTAATGACTATAGACTTCTAATGGCTTTTGAAGATGATGATTTCTTGGATGATTTAGATGAAGATGACCTTTATGAAGAAAAAATAAACTCAAAGTTCGTTTAGAAGAAAAGAATATGATTATATATACTCTGACATTCCAACTTGTTGAAAGAGAAAAACACAATGAAAATCTAGAATGTGAACTTATGGGTTTAAGAAAGGATATTGAGAAAACAAAAGCTCTCAATATTAGATTTGCTAAAGGATCAAAAACCTTAAATGAAATTATCAAAGTACAGCATTCTCCTCTGATAAAGACAGGTCTTGGATATACTGAAGAACCATCCCAAGCCTAAAAGCCATCAACCTCAACTAAAAGCTATCTTAATGCAACAAAGAGTAGTGAATAGTTTAACAATAAAAAACAAAGGCATAAAGCAGATCACCAGGTAAATCAAGCTCAGTTTACTTCAAAGATGAATAAAAGCTACAAACCTCAAGTAAATCATACTCAATCTACTTCAATAATGAATATCAATCACAACTACAATGACTAGGTCAGTAGATTCGATGATCGCAAGAACTTCTTTAATGGCCAATGCTTTTCATCTCATAACTTTGGACACAAAGCTGCTCAATGTGTTGCTTACAAGACCATAATGACTAGAGAATCTTGAAATAAAAGGAATGTGATGGGGATCATGAAATAGACCTACAATAACTTTTCTCTTCTTGAAAGTGAAATAGAATTCCCTATCTGCAACAACTTTGGTCACGAAGAATTTGAATGCAGGAGTAAATTTTAGCAAACATCTTAGAAGCAGAAAACTGCATTAAATCCCAGAATATGGAGAAATAAAGAACCACAAACAGAAAGATGTGGTATAGCCCTGTATGCAGAAAGACAAGAAAATCAATGGTACATCGATAGTGGATGCTCGAAACACACGACAGGTGATAAAGAAAAACTTTAGTCATATAATGCCTTAGAAAAGAAAAATAAGGTCTCATTTGGAAATGACACTCCTGTTCCCATAAAAGGTAAGGGCTCTATTCTTTTGAAAGAAAATGTTAAAGATGGGAATGATATGTATGTTGATGGTCTAAAGCATCACCTGTTCAGTGCTAGTCAAATGTGTGATCAAGGAAATGAAGTATTATTTCAATCAAATGGATGTGTTTTTCGTGAGCTTGATATAGGAGAAACCGTGATCAAAGGTATAATAACTCGAAACAACTTATATATACTAAAGGGAGGACAACAACAATGCTATCTAAGAAAAAATGATGAACACTAGCTATGGCATAGAAGATTGGGGCATCTAAGCTTCTCTCAAATAAGAAAAGCAAGCAAATTCCAGGTTGTTCATGATCTTCCTGATATCAACATTCTAGAAAATACAATATGCAAACCATGTCAATTTGGTAAGAAAACTAGGTCACAATTCCTTGAAAACGAAGGATCAGCTAGTAAGCCTCTTGAACTTGTTCATACTGATTTATGTGGTCCATCAAGGAAAAAGTCACCTCGTGGAGAGGAATTCTTTATATTGTTCATTGATGATTTTTCCATAATGTGTTGGATAGGGGTTCTAAAGCATAAATATGAAGCATTTGAAGAAGTCAAAGCCTTCAAATCCCTAGTTGAAAATGAATCAAATCGCAAAATCAAATGTCTCAGATCTAATCGAGGAGGGGTTTACCTCGGCTGAATTCTTTGACTTTTGTGAAGAACATGGAATAAAAAGGAAATTTTCCACTGCAAGGACTCCTTAGCGAAATGGAGTGGTAGAAAGGATGAACATAATTGTACAACAAATGGTTCGTGCTATGCTAGATGAGTCTGGAACTCCTACAACAATCTGGGGTGAAGCTGCATTCGCTGCCATCACTATTCTCAACAAAGCAAATGTTCGAGTAAACAACACTCAAACTCCACATGAACTTTGGTATGGTAAGACTCCTACTGTAAAATACTTCAAAGTTTTTAGAAGCAAATGCTACATCAAATGGACTGATGAAAAACTTGGCAAGTTGGAACCTAGAGCATATGAAGGCATTCTCCTTGCTTACTCTTCTTGAAGTAAAGGATGTAAGTGTTATAATAAAAGACTTGGGAAAATTATTGAAAGTATTGATGCTGTGGTTGATGAAGCATGCAAAAGTCCAAAGCAGGCAAAAACCAAAGATTGTGGAGAAGATGAGGATTATCCTTCCCCATAAAATCAGACTAATTCTAAAGAGGATTCCAATGAAGCACCAGAAGAACAGACAACGACACATGAAAAGACTCCATCCAGGTATGTTCACAAAAATCATCTAGAGACTCAAATTTAGGGACAGAAAGAGGGAGGTGTGTAGACAAGAAGAACTATTATAGAGGCTTCAAGCTATCTAGCATTTCTTTCCTCCATCCAACCTCAAAATGTAAATGAAGCATGAAAAGATGAACGTTGGGTAAAGGTCATGAATGAAGAGCTTGAGAAAATTGAAAATAATAATACTTGGGAATTAGTTCCTAGACGTCATGATAAGAATATCATAGGAACCAAATGGATATTCAAAAACAAGTTGAATGAAAATGGACAAGTTATTAGAAACAAGGCTAGACTTGTTTGTAAAGGCTATGCTCAACAAGAAGGTATAGATTTTGAAGAAAGTTTTACACCTGTTGCAGGACTTGAAGCCATACGAATGTTCATTGCTCTTTCTAGTTTTCAGAAATTCAATGTATACCAAATGGATGTAAAATCTGCTTTTCTTAATGGGGACTTAGAAGAATAAGTATATATTGAGCAACCAGATGGATTCATTCTTCGAAATGATCCAAAACTTGTATGCAGACTCAAAAAGGCTCTGTATGGTCTAAAACAAGCTCCGAGGGCCTGGTATTACCATCTTGACAAATATCTCCATCAATAAGGTTTTTCAAAAGGATCAGCTGATAGCAATCTATATATAAAGATTAATAATAATAAATTGCTAATACTTGTTGTGTTTGTTGATGATATCATTTTTGGTAGCAAAGAAGAAGCCATGAGTAAAAAGTCTACTTTGGTAATGCAACAAGAATTCGAAATGTCCCTGCTTGGTGAGCTCACATATTTTCTTGGTCTGCAAGTTCAACAAAATAAACATGGTATTTTTATATCACAAACCAAGTATCTCAAACAAATCTTGAAAAAATAAGGCATGGAAGATTCTAAACTAGTATGTACCCACATGGTAACATGATGTAGTCTCATCTCAAATGATGAATCAACAAAAGTACATCAACCAACCTACAGCTCCATGATTGACATTTTTCTTTATCTAATAGGTACCTAACTAGACATCATGCATGTAGTGGGAATAGTTGGAAGATTCCAAGAAAATCCAAAGGAATCACACCTTTAGGCAGTCAAAAGAATATTCAAATATCTTCAAGGAACTCAGAATTTTGGTTTATGGTATCCTAGGGATACAGATCTTACACTTCATGCATATACAGATGCAGATTGAGTAGGAAACGTGGATGACTGAAAAAGCACTAATGGTGGTGTATTCTATATGGGTTGCAGATTAGTGTCTTGGTTCAGCAAGAAACAAAGTTCAATTGCAATATCTACAACTAAAGAAAAATATTTGGCTGTTGCATCTTGCTGCATACAACTCCTTTAGATGATGTAAACATTGCAAGACATTTAGATCACATGTACTCCACCCATCTCCATTCTATGTGATAATACAAGTGCAATCATAATTTCAAAGAATCTAGTGATGGATTCCAAGACCAAGCACATACCCATCAAATACCATTTTCTATGTGAACAAGTGCTTAAATAAAAGGTCAAATTGGATTATGTTCCCTCTAAAGAACAAGTTGTTGATATATTCACCAAACCACTTCCCAGAGAGACATTTGAATATCTCAAACAGAAGCTGGGAGTAGTTGATGCATCATCTTGCTGTTAAAACTTATCTATTTCAAAGAAAAGTGGTTGTACGTAAGTTTCATGAAGCATATCTACATACGTATGCCAATTTTTCTGGATATAGTCGCGTATATGTTGGTTTGAAGAAAAACAATGGATGAAAGGTATCTGATATGGGTCTGATTGTGATCATCTAGCACAGGTTCAGGGGGAGCATGTACTTTTTTCTCCCAAGTAATACTATTCTATTGAAAAAATAAATTAAAAATACAGTGAGGCTCCAGCCTTTGTGGTGCTGAACAAAATTATGTCAAAATTTAATCAAGAAGACAAAAATCGACTGTCCACAGAGGGGAAACCAGTCAGAGTGAACCCATTGTAAAATTGTCATGCAGGGGTCTCGATTCTTAACATAAAAAGGCCCACACAAGGGTCATAAATAAAAAACAATCAAAACGAGCCACATTGTTTGGAAAAACAGTAGAGAAAAAACCCCATGAAACAAACCCATGAAATAACAAGAGAGTATTGAATCAAAACCTGTCAACTTGGCCAACATTCTGTTTGGACACCCTGGGTATTGTATGGTGGAGGCTCTTCCACAATGCAACACACGTACTCATACAAGTCATCATCATCTTCTAACATGCCGCACGGGATGCCACCAAATTCTTGAGAGTTGGCCAAACTACCCTCGACTGTATGCTTGCCTGACATGCCACTCAGGATACCACCAACTACTTGCATGCCACCCGAACTACGTTCGATTGAATTCTTGCATCCAGCCATATCCTCACCATGCAGAATGTTTTCATGACCATCCTTGCTTGTCTTCTTTGCCATTTGCTCCTTACTGTTGTTTCCTTTCTCTAGTTCACAGCCATCCTTGTTCATCTTATCTGCCTTCTGCTGCTTGCTGTTGTTCCTTTTCTCTGGTCCAGGTTTGCGGGTCTGAGCATCCTGCTCATCCTGTAAACTGATTTCCTCATTAAAGGTCACTGTGACAGTGGCAATGATATCAAGACGATGCATCGTACCGTGAAAGTGAAATTGGGTTGTGTGGTGAAAGGGGTGGGGGGGGGTAAGGAGGTTGGCCGTTTGGGTAGTAGCATTCATTCTTCTAGCACCATGGGCCTATGCTCGACCTCTACCCCCACTCGTGTCAGGGTGTCTGCCAGAGAAATGACCTCTGGAATGAATAGTAGAAGGGGATGAGGAAGGAGTTGTTGGTTCAGGGGTGGGCATCGAGGGGAGGCAAATTATTCCACCGTGACTACCACCTCTTCTACTATGCATTTGATGGTGAGTATGTGGCATGGCTGGTTGACGGTTGTTGATCTGGGCAAAAATGACTGTGTTCTTATCAATGTTTGTAGTAGGGGAGGTAGATTTTACTCTGGAATTGATGAGGCTATTCAGAAAAGATGCAGAGGAATTCTGGGCAGAATTCAGAGCACAGTGACTAGTTTGGGAGAAATGGAAGCCATTCCCCAAATCAATATAGCTGAGAATCCAACAACGCCTCCTTACAATTGTGCATGAGCTCGGCTCTGCAGCATGAGGGGGGCAAGAGCAGTTTAGCGGGGATGGGATGAATTGGTTATGGCTTGCGGAATCCATCGCCTTATGTCTCCTGCGAATTCCTTGAGTTGAGCACTAGAGTAATGGTGCCTACAAGCTGACTGTGGCTTGCCATAAATTGGTATAGAAGGGGACATGGGTGGCCATGCAACCTGGCTTCCTGCAGTCCTTTTGTCTAATCTGCATTAACGTCAATTTAATCACCCTCATCCAGGTAGGGGGAGAATATACTTAGAGTAATGCATTGTTGGCATTATCTTAGAAGATCTTAGTACAAATTCATAGTGGTTTTTTATTCAGGTGGAATAGGTTTAGGGGGAGATCATGGTTGCTAGTCTGGATGGTGATTGACAGATACTACTAATAGTTGCTAATAACTATCATAGTCTTCTTTGAGATATTTGGTCTCTATGTCATGTATAACTTTTATTGTCAAGGTCATGAAATGACCTATTTTGTTTCCATGTAATGCTCTTGTTCTGACATGTATAAACATTTGGTATATACCCACTTGGTTGGGTGGATGAGTCAAACTTGGTATATCCCCACTTGGCTGGGAGATGGATGTATGTATGAGTCATTAGTGATAGGAAACTATGACACAAGTGTTTTCCTTGATGGAAACTCACACAGATGACAGATCACAATTTAGGTTCACAGAATCAAGAAAGAGAGGTATATGCGGGTTCCCTATTGACCAAGCCACATGTACACGCAATTTCATAGACCAATAGGCGTGTATAATGTACACATGCACTTTCATGGAAGGCAAGGCAGGTACATATTGGAAAACTTAGTTTTGGTCCATGGTATTTGGTCCATGGTATTTTGATCCGTGGTATTGGTCCAAGGTATCTTGTCCGAAGTGTTGACCCCAGGTATTTGGTCCAAGGTGTTGATTCTAAGTGGTTTTCGACCATGGTATTAAGGCCTAAGACTATAAAAGGAGGATAAGATCATTAGGAAAATGCACTCATGTATTGAATATCTAATGGAGAGCAAGATCTAGAATACAGGTCGTTGGGTTATGGTGCGCAGTTGGATCTAAATCAAGGATGAACCTTAGTGCTTGAGGAAGAATAAGATCTAATGATGGGTCAAGATCTTAAAGCTTGAAGTGAAGTATCTTTGTGTGCTTTGATATTCTTAACTGGCGCACATTGTAGACTATAAATATGATGATTTGGGTATAACTGAAGTTTGGAATTGTTGCAAAGTTTAAATCATCATTTATAGATTTGTACGCGGATTCACCTTAGAAAAGGTGTGTATACACGCTGGTTCTGCATATCAATATAGCGTATACATCTTAAAATTGATTTGCAGATGTGAACGTAGGTACGACTTGAGAAATGTGCGTAAATACATAGGTTTGACACATTGAAGTAGCGTATACCTCATAAAATATGCTTTACCTACTTCTGGTTGCTGTTATAGTGTTTTGGGTTTTGGTTACTGTTTTTGGTTACTGTATTCTGGTTACAACATTCTGAAAAGTGATTGATTGATTCAGTTGTGGTTTGTGCAAATGAGATTGATTGATGTAGATGTATTTGATGTTTAAATGATGTTATGATGGATCCAGTCTAAAAATTTATGAAATTTTGTCCCTGGAAGAAAAGAGAAGGTTGTAGCCTTCTGTAGGTTGGCACCTGCATACTAGTAAACATATTAGCTAGTACAAGAGCTAGGGGGTTGTAGCTCCCTTCCAGGAGAAGCTGGAGAATGAGAGAAGGTTGTAGCCTTCTGTACGTAGAAGTCTGTGTACTGGTATAAGACTGAACGAGTACAAAAATTGTAAAAAGAAGTTTCTTATTAAAAGAAGTTAAAGATTATTGTAGTAGCTGGTTTTCACCCACATTGGGTTTCCACTTTATATCTTGTGTTCATGTGTGTGTGATTGTCTATTCTGATTTACTACACTTGGTTACTGTTTATATCATTCTGATGCACTGAGTAAATATCAACATATGATAAATCAATTCAATCATAAGTTTGCAGGATATACACTAGTTTCCTTAAATACAGTTGCGTATACACACAAGTTCCATTAAGTGAAGTAGCGTATATGAATTTGATTATGGAAATGAAATATTATTGACTTGCTAGTACTGATTCACCCCCACCCCCCTACTCTCAATATTATTTCCAACATAGTGACACCTCTAACATCATTACTGAAGAAATATGCATTTTCTTGGACTCCAGAAGCAATGAAGGGCTTTGAGCATAAGAGGTAATGTGCCAAGCACCAATCTTAGCTATGCCAAACTTCACAATTTTTTTTATTGTGGAATGTGATTCTTTGGAAAATGGAATTGGTGTTGTTTTAATGCAATAATGAATACCCATTGCTTTTGAAAATTTTCCAATCAAAGGAATGTATTTACACAAACCTATTTATGAGAAGGAAATGTTGGAAATACTACATGCACTAAATAAATGGCAAGATTACCTAATGGGAAGATACTTCAACAAATAAAGTAGATCATGATAGTACTAAATACGTTTTGGAAAAAAGATTATATTCAAAAGAGAAAAGAAATGGGTGATAAAGATGTTGGTTTATGATTTTTAAATCATAAATAAAGAAGGGAAGTAATATTTTGTTGTTGATGCACTCTCAAGAAAGGATGAGGATGTGGAAACATTGGCTATTTCCATTTTTATTAACCAACGTGAGTGGATAATCGAAGAAAGGGATGAATGGAATAATGATGAAGAGGTTTGGTCACTCATTCAAAAGTTGCAACAAGATCATAGTACATATGATAAATTGGCTGTAAAAATGATTCATTATGGTAAAAATATATTTTATATATTTGTAATAATTCCCAACTCAAACAAAAGATCCTTTTGGAATTGTACACCTCTCCCTTAGGAGGGCACTCAACATTTTTAAAAACTTACCATAGGGTCGAGAAGGAATTTTTTTGGGGCAACTTTAAATCTGATATTCATAAGTTTGTGGTAGAATGTTTGTTTTCCCAACAAAATAAAGTTGAGACAATTAAGACCCTGAGTCTATTACAACATTTATCCATTCCAAGTCAGCATTGCGAGGAGGTTTCAATTGATTTTATCATAGGCTTACCCAACTTTGAAGGAAGAGTTTCATCATGGTGGTAGTTAAGAGACTTACCAATTATGCACAATTTTGTGCATTATCTCATTCTTTTAAATCAAATACAATCACTTCTGCATTTATGTAAACAATTCAAAAGATTCATGGAAATCCAAAGATTAGAGTAAGTGCTAGAGATCCCATTTTCATTGGAAATTTTTGGACGAGTTTTTTTTTGTCTTGGTAGTCAATTATCTCATATCTCGTCTTATCATCCTCAATCTTATGGGAAAACTGAGATAGTGAATAAATGTTTGGAAGGACATATTCGTTGATTTTGATCTTATAAACAAACATAATAGGTCAAGTGGTTACCTCTAACTGAATGGTGGTATAAATTTGCTTCCATACAATAGTAAAAGTGATCCCATTTATGGCACTTTATGGATATCATCCACCATCCATCACATCATCTTAAGAGAAAATTCTAAGGTTCAAGCAGTGGAAGATCACATTTTTCATCAACAACAAGTTCTCCAACTCTTAAAGGATAACCTCACTCTAACACAAAATCAAATGAAATAATAGGCATATCAACATCGGAGTGAAAGAAGTTTTGATGTAGGTGAATGAGTATTTTTAGGGCTACAACCATATAAAAAAATGTCTCTCAAACAAGCTAAGAAGGATAAAAAATTACCACCCAAGTTCTACACTCCTTACAAGGTGTTCCAAAAGATTGGTACTATGGCGTACAAATTGGAGCTCCCTGCATCTTCCCAAGTACACCTTATTTTCCATGTTTCATCCTTGATAAGGTTATTAGTGACAAGATTCCAGTTCAAACAATGTTTCCAGAACTTGAAAAAGAAGGAAAATCATATTTAAGCCTGAAGCAGTCATGGAAACAATAACCTGACAACTACGGAATCAATCAATTTCATCATATCTCATTAAATGGAAGAACTAACCCATTGAAGATTCCACACTAGGGGATGAGAATTTTATACCAAATCATACTGAACTATTGAAGCATTTAGGAAAACACTTTTCTGAAGGAGAGGGGCATGTTAGGTGCCTATAATACTAGTGTAGCCCCCTTATTATTGTTTTTGTGCCCATGTAACCCCCATATTGTTATTTTTGTGCCCCATAGAAGCCCACTATTGTTATTGTTTTTCCCTTACCTTATTATTATTATGTAGGTTCTGATTATATTGTTACCCCTTAGACTCCTATATATACAAGGGATACGTTTCCAATTGTATCATCCAAGAATTCTTCAATTATGTAATGTAAGGGAGGTTAACCCCTCAAAGACGATAATTTTAACTCGTTAATCTATCTTTTTGTGAGCTGGTTTCATAACATATCCACTTGATATACCACTTTCCAAAGCTTGAGAAATAGATGGAATCTCATTCCTATGCAACAATAGACTACCTAAACACTAAGGAAGTGGTCAAGATCTAGGTAAAGGAACTGTCAATGTTTTGCCAAATATCAAACAATACTTACAAGTAGAAATCACTCAGAAAGGTCTTCTAGTACTTGATAGTGTTGTGCTACCAGCTTTATGGAATCAAGAATAATAAATCCTTTTAAGAAGGATGGGTTTACGAGCATAACATCATATATACGGTCATGTATTGCACTATATATATATAATCATGCCTTAACTTCATGTGGTTAAGCCTGACAAGTGTAGCAACGAAAATGTTCTCACTATTGTGTAAAGGGATTAGCTCGAAGGCCACAATATACATGTGGCCATGCCTTGCAATCAAGGGTAGAGATCATTTTTCCACTATCTTTCAACCATTCATTGAGTTGGAGAGTGTTAATTTTACACTACTTTATGTTGTTTCACTTACTTTAGCCCAATTAAATTCTTCGATTAGCAATATTTCCATAGTATTTTTTTTCATCAATCAAGATGAACTATAGATAAAAAAAATTAATGCAATGATAACAGGATAAAACCAATAACAACAAGAAGAGACACGGATTTGGTCAAGGGCTAGGGAAATTCCCCACAAGGGGGAAAACCCTTTGAAATTCTTCTGGTATTAGATTATCATAAAATGTTTAGCAAAGAGTACAATGAGCCAATACAAAACTATCTATCAAAATCCCACATAACAATATTAACAAATATGATCCCAACAATAATATTGTTGAGAGTTATCTTTCCCAATCTACGTTTAACTACAATCACCTATAAAAATGAAACCCTAAGTCCCATTTGCATGGAGGGAGGGTCATGCATGTGGATAAAGCTTTCTAGTCACATGGATACGCCTATGTACATGTAGTGGTAGCCGAAAATTTCTTATGTGAACCTTGTGGCTAGAATCAAAAAAACCTAATCACATGTGTGAGCTTCATACCCTACAATTGCAGACCTGTACAAACCAAATTCCACTAACCCACTTCATACCCGTGCGAACCAAACCAAACAAGAGATAAAAAGAAGATTCTTGATGATGGTTTCCATATGACTGTCACTTTACTTGTATTTATAAGGTTCCAAGGGTGTCCAA
Organism: Pinus taeda; assembly: GCA_000404065.3. Lineage (NCBI taxonomy): Eukaryota > Viridiplantae > Streptophyta > Pinopsida > Pinales > Pinaceae > Pinus > Pinus taeda. The sequence goes on from APFE031314066.1 coordinate 228,330, forward strand.
TTTCACTTTAGGGCCAACTTGGCCAAATGTGTCATTGTGGGCTTCACTTCAAAAATAAACTTTCCCTTGTCCAAATCCAATGCTTCAAAGGTCAAAATTGGTCCTCTTGGAAAGAGGAATGTAGTCCCGTTATTGAAATTTGTCATTGAACTTCCAAATCAATAATCCCTCTTAGCTAGGGAGAAATTCCAATTGCATTAGGTTATCATCATAAGTATACTTTCATCAGCACATGTCCCGTCTCTGCACAACTCTCTTTATTGAATCATTTTTGAAACTAAAGAAGAATATAATCGGGGAGATACAACTACCACCATCTTCTGAAAATGTGGAAGATCCTATGGGAAACTCTCACCTCATGTCCATGACATTAGGGAAGGTGCTATAGCACACTCTCACCCTATGTCATTTTATAGGGGAGCATACGTCTTCCACCCTACGTCAATCAATAGGTGAGATATGATATCTCATCCATCCTACTGCATCCTGATCTTCCCAACAATGACCCTTAAAAGCCATGTGGTATAACACCTACACCATAATCAAGCTTCATTGGGATACCCGACTTACAAAAGGTAAGGATCACACACCCACAAGCTTTCTCAACCCATTGGCAAAATAAGGAGCTACAATCCCAATAAGCCAATCTTGTGGGTATGATTCCAACTGGGGTATACTCTACCAGACCAAGGTAGGGGACCTACATATTCTACCTTATGGGTAACAAATAGGGGTGATACTCTATTTTCCATAGATACCTCAACCTCAAGAGCCCTCAATGCTCCATTACCCCCTTGGGGATCTCATCAAAGGGGTAAAATCTTATATTATCAGTGCTCTCGGAAAGTGATGCCCCTTATTATGAGAGATCACATCCATCAGTTTAAGCTACTCTCTGAAGACCAAAAACATCCCTTTTGGGAAATCCTAGGTGAAAATATATGAAATTTTCTCATCTGTCGATATGTGATGGAGTTTAATGGCTCCTGTCTACACCATGTATCAAATAATGATATTAGATCTCCATGTGCTTCGAGTTGTCCTGAAATATGAGGTTCTTGGTAGTTGAGTCCCACTCTTATTGTCACAATATATCAATGTAGTCTCGAGGACCTACTCAAACATCTCTCCAAAGAGCTTTCTCAACCAAATTTCTTCACTAATAGCCATTCTAGTGGAAATATACTCTGCCTCAGTGGTACTCAATGCTATAGACTTCTGTTTCCTGCTTATCCAAGATAACATAATAGATCCAATTCTAAAATAACATCCAAAAGTTCTCTTCCTATCATCAATTTTTTTTACCCAACCAACATTGGCGTATCCATGAAGTCAAAAATCTTTGGTAGAATATCTCAAATCAAGGGTGTTTGATCGTCCCATGCAAATATCTCAAAATGTATTTTTCGGAAACCTAGTTTGCATGGAAAGGCTTGTTCATGAATTGACTCAACATGTTCACTACAGAGAATATGTTAAGATGAGAGTTCACTAAGAACATAAAATCCCCAATAAATTGTCTATACTCAAATGGATTTTCCAAATCAGGTCCTACAACTTCTCTTTATAGCTTCTTGAAAATCATTTCCATTGGTGTGGTGAGGGACTTCCATTCTGTCATTCCAAATCTTTCCAACAATTTCATGACATATTTTCCTTATGAAAGGAACATCTCACCTAGTCTTCTCCACAACACAAGGCCTAAGAAGTAGTGCACGATTCCAAGGCCCTTTATTTCGAATTTAGAGGCCAATTTCCTCTTACACTTGACCATCAGTGGTTCATTACCTGTTATAAATAGATCTTCAACATCTAAAACCAAAATCAATGTCATATGTTGGACCACATCGAAGTGGAGGTTGGGATTGACATTGTTTCTTGTAAATCCAAAATTCATAGGTAACTATCTATGTGGTTGTACAATGCTCTAGGGGCTTTGCTTCTAACCATAAAATTCATTATTCAACTTGAAAATATGTGTCTTTTGATCCTCTACTTCAAATCCCCATGGCTGCTCTGTTGATCAGTGATTGTTATTGATGTCAACCCAAGCAGCACCAAGGGCTACCCCAATATTGCATGGGAATTTTTCCTTTAAAAATTACTCTATTCTCAGTCAAGTATCTTCTAGATGGATTCCACTCATCAATATGTTTCCGTTGATATTTTTCATGCCACGTAATTCTTCACAGTCTGAGAGACATCCGTGTTTGAAGTTAGTAACCCCAGTTAGTGGGCTAAAACCCTATGGGGTTGTGGCATGGCACCCATAATTTAATGTGGTCATTGAAAAGTCAAAAGTTTTTTTTTTTTTTTTTTGCCCCTAAACTCCCTCCAACGCTCACTTGTTTAGGACCCTCTTAACTCAAGGCATTCCTATAAATAGTGACCCTCATATCCTCCTCTAGTAGTGATTTTGTGGCTTCAAACAAGTCATCGTTGAATTTCTCTAAAACATTTTTTCTACAAAGTTTAAGAATATGAAATTAAAACCCATTTGACTTGAAATACTAATGAAACTCATGATCAAATTTCAGATCTTGGTTCACTTTAGTTTCCGATATTGGCTCTAAGGATGTTAGGGTTCTTGCAGGCTCTCGAATTCCATGTCAAATAGGTGATCCTCAAAAAATTGTCATAAGTATCTCTCTAAGCATTCGATCAAAATTTTCTAAATAGGGATAGGAAGAGGATGTACTTTAGTTTGTTGATTAACATTTTTAGGGCCAAAGGTCACAACAGTGACACGTGGCACTTCGTACAAGTTTCCTCTACTGAACTATTCTATAATCAGGTCATCGTGGTAGATTGGGCATAACACTTTCTTTAAGAATCCAATATTGATTAGACTTGCGGATTTGTAAAGTGGACTCTGAGGGATACCAAAGGATGAAATTTTAGACCTTGGAGATCCGAAATTACATAGATACGACATATTCAATATTGAGCTCCTAAAAGGCAAGAAAAAACATCCATTCAAGGATCACTGCAGTAAGAAGCACACATCAAAAATCAAGGGTAAGTCTCCCACATCAAGGTAAGTATGATTAGCGTTACATTTGAATTTTTAGTATCATCCCTAACATATGTTTTTTCATAACAACATAACTACATATGTGGCCTCGTTTATATCTCTTTGTCTCTATATGTCACAATAAGTTTTCATACAACATTTCAGATGTCATATTATTGATACTACACATTTGATGCTACATATTATTGATGATATACCAAATATGCTAAATCTATATTATGTTTTAATTTCATGTTACTTGTCTTGTCATAGTTTATAAAATGGTGTCTGTTGTTGTATTTAGAACTTGGTCCATCACAAGTCTGGGGTCTATCATTAGTGTTTATTGTATATATCTTTAGGTAAGTTTTGGATATAATATTCCATAGAATCCATGCCTATATCATGAGTGGGAGTCTTTTTCTAATCCTGTAACAAGTCAACAACAAAAGTGACAAGCACACTTCAGGTATGCATTATAATTTTAGTTTGTGTTTATTTATTATTATGCACTTACATGTGTTTTGGAGGCAAACATAAGTTGAAGGGCATTTTGTTTTGTTTTGGGATTTGGTTTTTTTGGGAAAATTTTGCATGCAGGTAGAATAAGATTCAAGCACAACATCAATAAAGCATTCAATAGATGAAGTATCAAATGAAAGGAAGAATTGTAGCAAGAAATCCTTTGAAGACATGACAACCATCTACATATTATGAAGAAGTATCAAGGCCAAGAGTCAACAAGACGTGCTTTGAAGACATGACAACGTTTTGCTTATTGTGAAGAAGAATCAACGCTAATGTTTGTCATTGTAGAGTTGTAAAGGGGTCACTTGTAAAAGAGTTATCATTGTAAAAGAGTCATTTGTAAAAGAGTCATCATTGTAAAGTTGTAAAAGAGTCATCACTGTAAAGATTATAAGAGAGTAATTTTTGAAAGAGTCATTCTGCCAAGAGCTGAAGAGGCACAGTTGGGAGGTATAGGAGTCACTATTGGGATGATTTCATGGTTGAGTTGTAGGTCTTAGAGTGATTGGGTATTTGGTCAACTACACAAAAATCATTGTACATCTTATTGTATCGTGGATTGTTGTCCCTGGTTTCAGAATCCATAGTCTTATCTTATTTCTGTCATTATAGGGTGGCAGGGAGGTGTTAGGTAGGTGTATGAAGTCACGTACAAGTTGAAGCGTATGAATGCTTCAATGTGGTAGGGTGATGCTAGGGTGAGTACTGGGTTTCTAGGGTATTGGGGCATCGATTCATTTGATTACTCAAGAAACCAGGGTGTTGGGGAATCCTTCCAATGAGAGATGGAGAAGAATGATTTTTTGGAATTCTAGAGAGTTGTTTCTTTCATTTCCCTTGGGGCTGAAGAGTCAAGAACTGATTAGAAAAGCATTCAATGGTTTTTGACCGAGAGGGGGTTTTCCACCTAAAATTTCTGCGCCTACTGTGTTGTTTTATTCACTTTTATTATTTCCTAAACATTAAAAATAATTGAATATTAACTAATGCTCTGAATAGATTTAAGAAAGCTATTTTCTAAGGAATATTGATTCACCCCCCTCTTAGTACTTCCAACATTCTCAACATTCTAAGCTTCTTGTAACATGCCATGAAGGAATGTTATCTCCACGTTCATATAATGAAGGTTCAATCCTTTACTTGTAGCAAGGGAAAATATAGAAGGAATGGTGGTGTATTGGGCCATAAGAGAAAATACATTATAGTAATCTTATCCCTCCTTTTTATAGAATCCTCGAGCCATGAAACTTTCCTTATATTTCTCAACACTTTCTTCGACTACATGTTTGATATTAAAAAAAAAAATTGATGTTACAAAAAAATTTTGCTTCGATCTTGGCAAAACATCCCATACATCATTCTTTATAATTGATTCATATTATTTATCCATAGCATCCTTATAGACATGTTCTTTCATGATGTCTTCAAAGGTGTTAGGCTGAAGTTGAATCATATTTCTCTTTATTACAACATATCCTTGGTACTTTAATGACTTCTTTCTTTCTCTAAAAGTCCCTCTAATGGGAATGGAATCTCCTAACATCATGTATGTGTCACAAAGAGAAATTTTCCTCTTATTGGAAGGGGGATCACATGGAGGAGGATCGAAGGGGTCCATATGTTCCATGGGATCATCAACAATGTCTCTCTCAGATTCATGCAAGGAAGGACCTTCTAAAACATTCATATCATCATTCTTCTTCCCAAGCAGAGGAGGAAAAGGAAGGTTCCTTGCTTTCCCAAGCGAAAAAAATTCAATGAACATTACATCCTTGCTAATTTCAACCTTCCTTTGACCAAGGATATATATTCTAAACACTTTAGAATATTCATAATATCCAACAAACATAACGTTTTTTCCTCATGGATTCTAGATTGTTTCTTTTTCCCTTTGGCATATGGAAACATATGAGGCAACCAAATATACAAAGATTACCAACATTGGGCTTAACACATATGAATACTTCTTTAGGTGTATTGTTGTCCAATGCTTGATGAGGCGCCCTTTTTTGAACATATATAGATGCATTAGTAGCTTCTCCCCAAAGAAACTTTTGCAGCTTTTGATCGTGGAGCATGGCGTGCACAACTTCTATAATAGACTTGTTCTTTCTGTCAACCATTCCATTTTGTTCAGGATTGTAGGGACCAATCATCTCTTTCTTGATTCCTTCCTTCTTATAAAAGTCTTTGGATTCATTTGATATGTACTCTCCACTAATGTTAGACCTGAAGATCTTAATTTTCTTCCTAGTTTAATTTTTATCTGAAGTGTTGTAGTTATTGAAAAAATCAAAGGCTTCATCCTTATGATTCAAATAATATGTCCATGTCTTTCTTGAGAAATCATAAACGAAGGTAATCAAGTAGATATGACCACAAAGAGAATGTATGGGAATTATAACACATATGTCAGAATGAATGAGTTGGAGGTTGTAATTTGTCTTGTTCTCACTGGAGGGGATTGGTCCCCTTGAATTCTTTCCACTAGAACATCCACGACATACTCCATCATGTTTGGGTTGAACATTGGAATTCCAGAGACCAATTTATTCAATTTCATAAGGTTTTTATAGTGTATATGGGTCAATCTTTGGTGGCATAGCCCACTTTCATTATTAGTATCATGGACCAATGCTAGAAGAGGTCTTCTAGTGACTATAGATTCCTTCAAATCTATATCCAAATGATAATGAATTTATCATAGGGGATACCACTAGCCAAGTAAGTACTTCTTCCTTGATGAAATCAAATCTCATCCATTTTTCCTCCAAAGTAGATATAGATACCAATTTTTTCTTCAATCCCAGAACATATATCACATAATGAAGAAAATCAGATTCCCTAGAGTCTAAATGAAATTTAAAAAACCCAAAACCTTTAATGGGATGAGTGGATTTGTTTCTAACAATAATTTCCAAACTTGACTCCCTCTCTACCAAATTAGAGAGAACTTCCTTATACCCAAAGAAATGATGAGAGTCCTTGATGTAGGAGCATCCGGGCACCCTTCATTAAAATGAGAATCCAAATTTGTGAAAGACGAAATGTGGATAATCATTGCAACCTAGGGAAACTTATGTTAAAACAAAGCTAAATTGATGGAATTGATAAGTCTCTATAATAATTAATTAAATGTAATTATCTATCATATATGTGTATAGAGAGATTTAGGGGTTGATTGAGCAATTGTGGGAGGAAATCGTGGATCTTATATGATCCACACTTTTGTAATTTTCTATATAAAGAGTCTGTGTTGTGTGAAAGAGAAAAGGAGAGATTGGATACAATGTAACTATAGGAGAATTTGTGACTAAAGCTGAGATGCCTTAGACTGTAATCTAGTTCTGTATATAATAGAAATATGCGTGTTATGTGTATTTTGTGTATCTTTGTATTTTTAGCCTATAGTTTATATGTGTGTGTTGAAAGAATTAATTCTCGTGTTCAGGTTTATTGAATGGCCATTGATCAATATAAGGATCGACAACAATGTAGAGATAATTCGATATCATAGAGTGAGTTGTGTATGGAGTAAGGTGAGTACCTTAAACAAGCATTGCAGCGATAGCTCTGTGTTATAACATAGTTCCACCAATAATGAATGAGATCAAGTCAAACTTGGAGATGATTGAATAAAAACAACAAGAACTGTCAGATCATCTAGATCGACGAATAATATGTGTGAAATGAGAGAACCCTGAAAAAATTTGTGAAGGAACCTAGGAGTAGATCTGGATCATCCAATCAACAGATCCATAGATCTAATGGTCATTGTGTGGATACAGGAGCTGAAGTTTAATTCTAAAAGTGGACCCGAGAAATCACTAAAATGAGTTTAAAGTCTGGAGGTGATCGAACCATTCATTGAAAGGTGATCAGACACATATCGCGTGCCAACAAGCACGACCGTTAATTCAAAAAATGGATGCGATGAGGGTTTATACAACAAGATTAAGACCTTGTTGAGTTCCAGACATCTAGACTATTCGTTGGGTGTCTGATCAGATGGTAATTTCACTTGAATGTGCATACGAGTTAATGGGCCGAGCGAACCTAATGTGTTATCAACACAGGTTTATTTCCTTTTGAGTTATAAGTCTTAAACGTTAAAGTGGGACTAGTGTTCGTTGGTCGGGTTTTTTTTATTGTGTTGTTTGTTGATCGACCAGTGACTGGATGGGTTTGTTGTGAATACCACTAGTTTAAGGCTTCTGATGTAGATGTGGGCTCATAACCCACAGGTCCATGAATGAATTTTGTAAAGAGGTAGCTTTGTTGCGTTCAAGCAGTTGAGTTGTCATCATTTTGGTATCAGAGCAGAAGAAGATTCGCATGCAAAAGAAGGAGGTACATTTATATTGAATGTTGGAGAGTTTATGGTCCTTATATTATTGTGCAGCTAACGATAGATGAAGGTGACAAAACTTGCAGCAACGTAGAGCATGGAGTGCTCATATGGTTCCAAAAAAGAGAGAACCATAGAGATGCCAAAAGACTGAGCTCAAAAGAGAGAAGCTTGGTGAGGCATGTGTAGGAGGGAGGTCTTGTTACTTCAAAGGTTTTGTTGCAGCTCATGAAAAGATCATAAAGGCAATTACACTGAGGATGTGGGTAGAATTTCTAAGCGATGAAGGAGAAGCATATGACCAGGAGGTCATAAAATTTTGTACCTCAAGAGTCTGATGCAGGAGCATCCAATAACCCTTAATTAAAATCAAAGTCCAAAGCTGTGAAAGAGGAAACGTGGACAATCATTGCAAACTGGGGCAAATTTTGTTAAAATAGAGCTAAATTGATGGAATTGACAAGTCTCTAGAAGTCTTAATTAAATGTAATTATCTGCCACATATGCGTATAGAGAGATTTAGGGGTTGATTGAGTGATTGTGGGAGGATGATCCATGCTTTTTTAATTTTCTATATGAAGAGTTTGTGTTGTGTGAAAGAGAAAAAGGAGAGATTGGATACAATATAACATAGGAGAATTTTTGACTAAGGCTAAGATGCCTTAGACCTAAATATAGTTATGTATATAATAGATGTATGTGTGTTATGTGTATTTTGTGTATTTGTATATTTTTTTCCTATAGTTTAGATGTATGCGTTGAAAGAATTAATTCCCGTGTTCAGGTTTATTGATTGACCATCGATCACTATAAGGACCGATGGTGATCCAGAGATAATTCGATATCATAGAGTGAGCTGTGTATGGAGTGAGGTGAGTGCCTTAAATGACTATGGCAGAGATAGTCTATGTTATAACATAAAAAATAATTCCACCAATAGCGAACGAGATCAACTCAATGGAAGAGATTGAATAAACACAACATGAATCATTGGATCATCTAGGTCGATGGATAATATTAGCAGAATGAGAGATCCCTGAGAAAGTTCGTGAAGGAACCCGAGAGTAGATCTGGATCATTCGGTCAACAAATCCATAGATCTAACCGTCATCACGTGGATAGAGGTGCGGAAGTTTAATTCTATAAGTGGAGCCGAGAAATAATTAAAACGAGTTTAAAGTCTGGAGGTGATCAAACTATCCACTAAAAAGTGATTGGATGCATATCATGTGCTAACAAGCGCACTCATTAATTCTAAAAATGGATGTGATGAGGGCTTATACAACAAGGTTAAGACCTCGTTGATTTCTAGACATCGAGACCATTTATTGGGTGTCTGAGTGGATGGTAATTGTGCTCGAATGTGCGCATGGGTTAACGGGTCAAGTGGACCTGATGTGTTATCAATGTGGGTTTATTGCCTTTTAAGTTTCGTGTCTTAAACGTTAAAGTGGGAGAGGTGTTCGTTGGTCCGGTTTTGTTGTATTGCATTGTTTGTTGACTGACGAGTGATTGGATGTGAAGCACGCTAGTTTAAGGCTTATGATGTATATGTGGGCCTATAACCCATAGGTCACAAATGAATTTTGTAATGAGGTAGCTTTGTTGTGTTCAAGCGACTGAGTTGTCATCAGGCCCCACTATCATCCAACCAACTGTACTAGGTATCCATAGTAGAGTAGCTATAAAGTGCATAAATAAGAATATATTCAGATTAATTAGCAACATTACATTCATACATGGTGTTTATTGACTTCTTTTCAGGATGGTGATCTTCTTCATGGCCACTCAAAGCATCTCTTCTTCTTCATTCATCTCTTCCATTGTGATCGTTCCTTCGATCATCTCTTATTCTATGATTATTAAACCTCTTATTTTTTCTTCCATTGTGTGATCTGAATTAGATCTTTATATTGCTTTTCATCCATCTCAATGCATTTCTAGTGGAAAACGTTGAGGGATTAGCTCACAGAAGCATTTTTACTAATGGCGCCCATATTGGCAAAATGGGGTTTGAAACCTTTTGGGAGCATTTTGAGACATAAAACAATGTTTTCTGGGCATAATTTTATTTTTTTTTCTTTAGAGTAGCACCATTTCTTGGTATTCTACACATAGATATATTTCCAGTAACACTAGAAGTGTGTCAATTAGAGTCTGTATGCAAAAGTTATGCCACTCAAAATTTGACCTTCCCAGTTTCACACCTATAGTTCCACAAGATGTCACGTCATGCACCATTATTTATGTAAAAGGGGCTAACCACATGTTTGCGATGTAAAATAATCTAGAAGATTCGATATTGTAACTGTATTTAAGAGTTTATGTTGTCAAAATTAACCGGTAGTAGGCTATCAAGTTGTGTTATAACTAGGCCACTATGAGGAAGAGGCATTCCATTCTTTGGAGAGAATTTTGTTCCATAGTGTAGAAAAGGTAGCTAAGAGATATATGAGGTAGAGAACATAGAGATGATCTATGTACTATAACAGCCCATGGGCCACAAGCATTACTTCTTTATACCCACATCCATATTTCTAGAGAGAGAGAGAGAAAAGCGACCTCACCCTCCAGCTAGGTTTTCTCCTTAAAGGGTCTCCCAGAGAGCATATCTTGTGTCTTGTATGTGTGTGTGTGCTTATTATGTCATTCTCTAATTTTTTGCATAATTTCTATTCACATGCATGCACTAATAACAACTAAATCCACATATATTATAGCTTAATAAGTTGTAATAGTGTATAACTTGTAGAGTTTTAGTATAATATTCTTAGATCTGTTGTGACGAACTATCCATTGGAATATCCATGACATTTTATGGATCATTCTTGTTGCATGGACCATTGTTCTTCTCAGGGAAATATCAAGCATAGTGACATTTCTTGTGAAAATTATAGCATTCAATGTGTGATGCTCTCTTTCATTCCTTCAATTTGAATGTTATTGAAGAGGCTTCCTTAATTTCAATAGAACACCCTTCCCCTTCTTTTTCTTGTTATGAGTGGAAAATGCAATGGGATATCCTTATTCATGCTTTTGTATCTTGCCTCTAGAAATCATCCTTGATTCTTCTTGAGTTAACTTTCCAACAATCTCATCAAATCATGGGAAAATATTGTTGTTGCTACAAGTAGTAATGACGGTTTCCCAAATAAGAGAGAAACCTCTAAGGGTTACAATCACCAATTCCCTGTTAGGCACAATTTCCCCAACTCTTTGCAATTTATCTCTAAGATGAGATATCCCCATAATGTAATATTTCACAAACTCTCCCCTTCATATTCATATCTTTAATTTTATCTTTGAAGGAGATGATTTCATTATAAGTTTTTACTTGGTACATGCAAACTAACTTATCATACATATCCTTAGAATTTTTCAAATTTCCAACAAATGCAAGTAAATGATCTTATAAACCATCACCTATAATTCCCTTTGATTTTAACTCACCTTTAATTTACTTTTTAATTGATAGGAGTGGAAGCATTCTATGGAGGCTCCAGTACTTTTCCTTATATGTATTCTGAGGCATCACTGTCACCAACTATGATTTCCAACCTAATATTCCAAGCAGCAAAATGGGATGAGTTACCCAACTTCTGATTTTCCTCGAAGTAAGAGATTTCCATCTTAACTTTATTAGATAGTCTCCTTCAATGTTCCAAATATGAATTATTTAATTGTTATCTCCGTTCGGATTTTCCTTCACCTTACCTCTGATTCCATGTTAATTTGACACCGCTCTATGTTGTTTCAATTACTTTATCCCAATTCAATTCTTCAATTATCAATCTTTCAATAGTAACTAATTATTTTAATCAAGCAATAGTAATTGAGGATAAAACAATAATGCAATGACAATAGGATATAATCAATGACATCAACAAGAGACACAAATTTGGTTAAAGGATAGGGAAAACCCACACAATGGGAAAACCCTTTGAAATTTTTCTTTTATTATATTGTCATAAAATGTTTAGCAAAGAGTATAAAGAGCCAATACAAAATTATGCATCAAAATTCAACCAAAAAATATGTTGAGAAATCTAGGGCATTAGCATTAGGTGGTTTTTGTTCTATTAGTGAGTCAGTGACTTCTTGTGAATGATTTTTACTTGTTTAGATTATGATCTTCTTCATGTTAGTTTATTAGTATTCTTCTTCATTAAACAGTAACCAATGCATTAACATAAATAGACAGGAGACACAACATGTAGTCTATGAGCCAAGGCTAAAACCTCTCACTCTTTGAGAGTAAAACCCACACAAATTATTGTTATAGAGATTGCAATTGACAAATACCAAGACCAAGACACAAGTTCTTTTGATTGTCGCCATTTTTCGTGAATCCGCTTCTACTTATCTCTTCTTAGCATCGAGATGCAGCTTCCACTAACACCTTGTCAAAGAGATCTTATTTCTGTGATGGAATTTGAATTTTCATTGATATCGTTAATTGTGTTAGTACTAAGCTTAGCTCACTATAGAAAAATGGAAACAAAAGGTACAAAGGTAGCTTCATAACAAAATGTGTATAGGCCAATCTCTGATGATCACCAATCTATGATAGCAACATACTGTAGTGAGACTAAGGCTATGTTTTTGAACTGAGACATGGAGATTTTCTATATGGTAGTACTGAAACTTGTTCGTTGTAATTTCATAAATATCGCTCCTTGTTGTATCGAGAGTTTTCCCTTGATTTCATCGAGATTTTATTTATACTTCTGTACCCTATTCCAAGCTTCTTATCTGAACCTTCTTCTACACTTTCATCCAAACTGTATACTATGATTGCCCATTCGAATTTAGAGTATAATCCAAAATTATGTAATCCTAAAATACGGATACCTTACATTCGTATATATATTAATCTCCCCATATATATAAGTTGACATGTATTCAATGAAGGGATGTGTCTCTTATTTGTGAGCCGACTTGAGTTAGTCGTTCCTTCTAGAAACTGACATGAAGAGGAGAACCATGCTTTTCCTTGGAGGGCTAGTTGACAATCCTATTGACTAAAATACATTTGACATATCCCAGAGTAGGGTTTCTCCATACATGACATTGACTTTATGACTCTAATGACAAATGCTAAGGCTCCCAATGGGAGCCATCCATATAAAACTCTTTCTCATTAAACCCATGAATAAAGCATCACAAGAATAATTTTATTTTTTTATTTACATCATTTATAAAAGTCACAATTACATGTCATTATGAAGAACAAGCCTAGGTATATTTTACAACCCTCCCTATTAACTATGCAGGTATTCATAATGGCAGTTGGTTATTCTCAATCTAAAGAATTTATCATAAGAAGATTAAGATTGGTAACCCATATGTCTATCATCATATCAATGAACATTGTTACATAGAAAGGCCTTAACTAACAACTCTATCAATATGATTAGATCACAATTTTAGCGAGAGAAATGATTTTTGGACACCATAATCATTGCCTCTCAAGGTACATACTTGACCTGAGTGTTCATAGAGTATGACCTTCTCTATTCTTACCTTGGGTAGCTAGTCCTCAAAGAATATCGATCCACTACAACTGCTCTTATTTTGGATGCACTATCTCATCCTAAAAGAGTATCAGATTCCATATGATTACCCATTCCTCCATTCTCTCTTCGCAGGTGAAGACAAAAATGATGTGTCTATCTCTCCCTCTCAATTAGGGAGGGCATATCAATTCCAATAATGGAATGTAATCATTCCTATGAAAGGAATGTGCCTAAGCTCCCTCTTGGCTTAGGAATTTTAGTCTCCCTCTTAATTAGGGACCTACAACATCTCAATCAGCTACCTAAAGAGATTTTTCCTTTGATTTCATGATTTTATTTGCCAAGGAGTCGACATATTTTGTGGCTTCTTCATAGGGCACAAACCATCCATCGCTTTCATCCATGTGTTAGTCATGTAATTATTCCTTTCATCAGAAAGTGATCCATTAGTCTTCATATGGACTTGCTTCATATCATGCTACTTCCCTTGGTAAGCATGCATAAACCCATCTAGATAGTTGTTAAAAAATAAAAAATGAACACTTAAATCAAAATTACGTTTGTGATGGTCTTCCATCATGGAATCTTCTAGTGTGCATTAGCATCCTACATAGATGTTGACATATTTCCCAAACATATCCATTATCAAGCATATCCATATCTTTCAGACTTCCATCTGAGTCTTCATATCTTTCCAGGAGATTTCCTAGTGAAATATTATTGGTCTTTCAGATGCTTATTAGCTTTACCATGGTTTCATATCTCGCGACCTCTTCCTCCATTTCTTCACACATGATATTCCCAGGATCTTCTATTTAGAGTTTCTAAATTGTACTCATCCAACTCATACTCCATATGAGGACATATTATGTTTATTTAATCTAGTGTGACCCATGCCTTTTGGCATTCTTTCATAGGAGGAGATTCCTTTCCTTTTATCATGATTTTGAATTTCCTGCAACCATACAACATGACTTTATAAAATCAAATACAAACATACATACCGGATTTACCTTTAGGTCATCTAGGATTGTTTTAGTAGCTTCCTTGATTGAAAATATCTTCATCCCCTTGATATGCTCCCTCTCTTATGTCATCATATGATCATCACATGAATTCCACAAGTTGGAGTTCCTAATGAAGCACTTTCTTCCTCTCTCGATCGATGAATATTCCAATGAATATTGCATCAAATAATCTTAAGGATCTTGCATATCCCCATCCAACATATGTTTCCTTTTTGGCTTGATGTATGATGACCCTTGTCCTAGATGACTTCTTCCTCTCCTTAAGTTTCCAATGAGGTTCCCAAGAGATATATCCTTCATTTTTTATTATCAGACATCCTTCATGTTTCCTATGGCGATGTCATGAGATCTTACTTCAAATTCTTTTCCTCATCCTTGGAATTCATTCTTTCAACTTGCTACACTTCTTTAGTGAAATGGGCTTCTTCTCTATTCTCCTTATTATTTCCCTTGAACTTAGGAAAATATTTCTTGTAGTGCTCATAGAATTAAATCTTAGATATGTTCTTCTTTCCTTTCAACAAATGTCTTAATTCCCTTTTCCCTCAACCTATCTTCTCATATCTTGCATAGAGATGACACTTTGTTGAATGTGATAACCTTCTTATCCTCATAGACACTTTTTACCTTATTCATTAGTTAGTGTATTTAGAACAAGGAGTATTATCTCATCCCGGACCTTCCAATTTAGATCCTATGAAGATAACCCTTTATCCTTTGATACTGCAAAGTTTTGTAGATCGGATCTATGTGATGTGACCTTCCTTATTCTATCTTTAGAGAATAATTCTACCAACTTATCATATATATCTCTTACATGTCTCCAATATTTCTATATGAGGGGACATTTCATAAGAATCCCTTTACATGTATTCAAACGAGACCTTTCCATTGATATGTTCAATGAAGTCACCTTCTTTGAGGACTACGCCTATCCTCCTTATGCAAGGAATTTCGATGACCTAACGAGCTTATAGATATCCTTGTAAAACAAAGTCATTTGACCACATTTGATTATAGAATGAAAGATTCTTACTTGACAAGTTGAGATGAAATCTTCAACTTTATCACTTTGATGGTGGATGAAGAAGATGTATTAATGCTCCTTTTGGATGATCTTCTTCCAAATGAGAAACTCTTCTCCAATAAAGGAGATTTCTCCTTTTATGATGTTAATTCCTTTATATCTATCTTCCTTTGTTGATGGTCATTGATGAGGATATTTTTTACACTTCCTTAGATGATTTTCTTCACACATAAGGATGAGATCCTTGATGCAATGGTAGGGAGCTTGCCTTATAGCTTTTGAAGATGATAATGCCTTCTCACATTCAAGATATTTAAACCTCTTCAGTAGTTAATCAATGTAGATCATAAATGTTTCTTGGATCTCCAAGATGATGTGATATTAGTCCAAGAAATGCTTCTCTATACTTTGGGTTGCCTTGCCTTGTAAATCTCTTCATCTTGATGAGGGCCTTTTTGGTTTTTTGCTAAAGAGTATAGGATCCAATACTCTTGCTATTATTTGATGACCTGAAGACTTCTCTTGAGGTAGACCTTCTTCTCTGATCTAGGTTTTGATTCTTCAATGTAGATACTTCAATTTTCTTTGATGCCTTCCTTGAAACTTGATCTTAGATTGTCTCTTAGATTGGTTGCCTTTCCTTAACTATCGCCTTAGCTCTAAAACCATGTTGTGAAATCTAGGGCATTAGCATTAGCTGATTTTTCTTCTATTAATGACTTCTTATGAAATATTTTTACGTTTTTATATAATGATCTTATTCATGTTAGATTATTAGTATTCTTCTTCATCAAACAGTAACAAATGCTCACTCACCAAAACCTTTCACTCTTTCCGAGGAAAACCTGCAAAAATTCTTCTTATATAGATTCAAATTGACGAATACCAAGACTAAGACCCTTGATCTATTAACCTATCCAAGACAAAGACACAAGCTCTCTTGACTGCCACAATTATTCTTGACTCATCTTCAACTTCACTCTTCTTAGCATCGAGATGTATCTTCCACCAATACCTTGTCTAAGAGATGTTACTTCTGTGATGACGTCTGTCTTCATTGATATCATTAACTGTGATAGTACTGAGCCTAGATCACTATACAGACACTGAAACAAAAAGGTACAAAAATAGCTTCATAATAAACTGTGGATAGACCAATCTGTGATAGAAACATACTGTAATGACACTAAGGTTGTGTTTTTGAACTGAGACATGGAGATATTCTTTATGCTAGTACTGAAACTTAGTCATTGTAATTTCTTCAAGATTTATCCTTGTTGTACTAACTATTTTCCCTTGACTACATCAAACTTATATTTATACTCTTATACCCTAGTCTGAGCTTCCTATCTGAACTTGCTTTTGCACTTTCATCCAAATTGTATACTCTCACTGTCCATCCGAATTTAGAGTATAATCTAAACTTATGTACTTGTGAAATGAGGATACCTTGCATGCCCATATATAGTAGTATTCCCATATATATTAGCCGACATGTATTCAACGAAGGGATGCGTCTCTTATTTGTGAGCTGACTTGAGTTAGTTTTTCATTCTAGAAGCTTATATGAAGACGAGAATCATGTTTGTCTTTGGAGGGCTATTTTATAGTCCTATAGACTAAAGTATATTTGACATATCCCCAAGTACGGTTTCTCCGTACATGACATTGACTTTATCACTCTAATGACAAACCCTAAGGCTCTCAATGGGAACCTTCTATATAGAACTCTTGCTCATGAAACCCATGAAGCAAGAATCATAAGAATATAATTATTTTCTTCTTTACATCATTTATAAGATTCACAATTACATGTATTTATGAAGACCAGACCTAGTTATATTTTACAACACAATATTCATAAATATGATCCAAACAAGAACAGTTATGAGAGTTAGCTTTCGCAATCTGCGGCCAAATGCAGTCAATTGCAGTCATTTGTAAAAATCAAACCCTAAATCTGAGCCCATGGAGGGAGGGTCATGCATGTGGTTGAAGATTTATAGCTATATAGATAGGCATATGTGCATGTGGTTGTAGCTGAAAATTACTTGTGTGAGGCCTGCATCTAGAATCCAAAGACGCTCATCACACGTGTAAGCTTTGGAACCTGCAATTGCGGACCTGTATGAACCAAATTCCATGAAACCACTTGAAACCTATGCGAAACAAACCAAAGAAGAGACATTAGAGGAAATTTCACCATAAAAGTGACCTCTTAAGGGAAAATAATAAGGTAATAGGAAAATAAGAAAATAAGAGATATAAATTTTGGAGGGAAAAATACGAAAACTATTTTTTTAATTCTATTGTTTCTTATCTCCTTATAGGTTAACTCAAATTCCAAGTGTAGACACTTGTTGGATGTGGAATTAAATTCCACATCCATTGAGTACCCATTGTGCATACTTATTGGAAGACCCACATTGACAAGAATTGAATATACATTAAAAAAGCGTGTTCAACACATTTTTTAATGTATCTTCAATTTTTTTCAATGTGGGTATTCCCAGAAGTATGCATAATGGGTACTTGTTGGATGTGGAATTCAATTTCGCATCTAAAGAGTGTCCACATATGAAATTTGAGTAAACCTAGAAGGAGATAAGCCAAAAATACAATTAAAAAGTATATTTTTTTATTTTCCCTCAAAAATATATACATGTACCTCTTTTTAAAGTTAAAGGATTTTTATTGGTTTGCATAATATGTATGTGAAAATTTCATGGGAACCTTTCGGTTGGCATTTACTATAATTGAAGATGAAGATGATTGTTGATGATGTATAAATGAGTGTTACTTGATTTGTATTTATAGGCTTCCAAGTGTTTCAAATTTCATTTTAGGGCCAACCTAGTCAAATGTGACATTTTGGGCTTCACTTCAAAAACACACTTTTCCTTATCCAAAGCGAGTGCTTCAAACATCAAAATTGGTCAACTCAGAAAGGGAAATCTAGTCCCATGATTAGAATTTGTCACTAAGCTACCAAATTAGTAAACATTTTAAATCCCAAAGGGCTATGACATAAATCTCATGTAACCCATCCATGTAACTATTAGTGGAGACTTAATGCGATGGATGATGGGAATTAGTCAGAGGCGTAAATGGTGGAAAACACAACAGGACCTCTTCCCCTGTGACATTAGTAGGGGAGGGGGACGTTCCTCTTCCATGGGGACCTTTTGATGGTTCATGTGTGATGGGCAGTGAGGATTTTTGTAGGGACTTCCCCCCTATGATGTAAGTGGGGAAGGGGGTAAGCCCCACATACCATGGATCTATCTTGCTTGATCCCAACTGTTGAATAAATGGTGTGTGGTAGTAGTAAGTACGAGACTCACAATCTTGTGCATACTATATTTAGTCATATGTCTTGGCATATGTGTGGGTGGGGGTGGTAATTGTGGAATTCTCTGTGTTATGAAACTGAACGCACTTCTCGGAGAAACCTTCGCGATCTTGTCCTCACTCTCCCGCGAGGGTGAAATTAAAGGATTGTTTTCTAATTCTTCACTACTTCTGCTTTTGTAGATTTTTCCACTCTTTGTAGTCCCAAACATTAATTTATTTGCATAGCCCACTTTTCACACAATAACATCTTAATGCAAGTGTTCAAAGACTTAACATACTTACCTCACTCTCCTTTGAGAAAACATCGCTCTGCCTCATTGTAGCTAACAGTCATGTCTACGGTGCATTCAATGATAAATCCCCCTTTTATTCGGTCGAGCTAGTGGTCCACAGCTCATGCTATCTTCTCTTCTGAGACTTCTAGTTTGCGCACTAGTTCTGGCACTATTGGTTTGTTGAGCCTATAGCTTCCTTGATTATCTGCTAGCTTTACGATCCACTCATACAACTTCGATCAAAAAGATGCAAAGAAAATTTCATAGATTTCAGTGTACAACTAGCAATCCAACCACTATTCCTTAGATACTCGCAGATTTCTATTTTCCTATGCCACGAACTCGTGAATCTTGTTGTCCAACCACTCTTCAATTTCTTTCTTTGTATGGTTCCAGTGGTATGATATTGACATCCTTTATGCAGATCCCGCTCCTGGAAATGGAACCAATTTGTTGGCTTAGTGGGGCCTAACCGAGGTGCAGAGGTGATTTAGCCAAGCAAATTCCGTTACTACTGGCCCTTTTGGCAATAGTCTATGGAGCACGGATTGAGGTCTCACCCGAACTAATATGGAGGTTGCTAGAACCCGATTTCTGCACCCTTGGGATGTTTGATGGGCTTTTAGAGGTCCGCGGTCTGACCTGTCGTTGTGCGCACTTGAGATCTCTTCGTGACCTATGGTGTGGCTTCCGCACAATCGTACTCACGGTTCAACCCATATAATACCCAAGTTCCTTGCTATTTAAACGATTAATTAACTTGTGTGTGGGATTTATGGTTATTACAACATAATCAACAATCATATCACTGCATGCAATACATAAGAAAATATAAACGTAAAGAAGATAATGCACATCAATTACACAGAATTAGGATAAAATTCTCTTTATTAGCTTTCTGTCCGAGTTATAGACTCGACTCTTCCCCACGCACTCAGCTGCAGGGATCCACACACTCAGTTGTAGAGCCTCTTCCTACTACTACAACCCAAGCCACTTAGACTTCTACTCTAAGCTTGAACCATTCCTTCGCTACTCTCTATCTTTATAACTATTAACTATCTTTACAATTTAGAGCCTCACTCTATTTATACAATCCCATGGTCCACAGACCATGGGTAGGCCGACTTTATACTAATTTATGATACAATGTTTAGGACAGTCAACCCTATGACTCAATTGTACACTTCGCGCTCCGCGCCCGCAATTCGCAGAGTTTTACAACATCTTTGATCAAAACATTGGCTTTGAGCCCCAAAACCTATTGTGGCGGGATTTTCCATGCCCAACAATAATCAATCTCCATTTGTTAACATCCAACATGGCAATGAATTTGTATACAAATATAGGTTGTAGTAAAATTAAATATTACATAACAAAAATTATATAGTTGAAAAAAATAAGAATTCCAGCCAAGGTTAGCATGTTAGAAGATGTAGATGAGGAAGGAAAACCTTGTTCAGGGACAAAAGCATGTAGTCCTTGACTATAAAAATAGTAAGCCCCTAAAGAGAGTCCTTAGGTTGAAACCCATGGGAGGATTTAAGCATGCTTTGAAGCCTTTGAACAAGCTCCTAAAACCAAGATAATAACCATACCATTTGTACATGTAAGTGATGCACAAAAACGCTGTAACTATCTATATTGACCAAATGACATAATTAAATCTAATCACGTATTGAAAGAATGTTAAAGAAAGTCATTTTACACGTGGATAGAAAAAAGTGCAGAGGTATCAAACATTTCAAAAAAGGTTTAATCTTTACAATATTAAAATTTACAACATAGTAAAGAAGTATATACATTATAGTCTTTTCTTAGAAAAGCATTACAATAGTAAGCCAAGCTTAACGATAACCAAAACTAAAAATATATGGAAAATTATGTCAGCATTAATGGGGAAACCCTTATGAAAAAATTTATAGTGGTTTTCATTACAAAGGTCACTCTTTGTGTATCTAAACAAAGAGTGAAGGAAAACTATAGTAATTGAATAGGAAAAGCCCTAATTTGTTAAAGATTTTCATTTTTTATAATCCCTTGTAAAATTAATGATTAACTATTTAGAGCCTTAAGAGAAGCACATAGAAGGATGAGTACTTGAAGGAAAACTATAGTAATTGAATAAGAAAAGGCCTAATTTGTTAAAGATTTTCATTTTTTTATAATAGCTTGTGAAATTAACTATTAATTATTTAGAGCCTTAAGAGAAGCACAAAGAAAGATGAATACTTTGAAGAGCAAGAGAGAAAGGAACAACATTGCAAGCAAATAGACTTTGAATACGCTTCTAGAAT
Source organism: Pinus taeda (assembly GCA_000404065.3). Taxonomy (NCBI): domain Eukaryota; kingdom Viridiplantae; phylum Streptophyta; class Pinopsida; order Pinales; family Pinaceae; genus Pinus; species Pinus taeda. The sequence goes on from APFE031314066.1 coordinate 249,716, forward strand.
AAAACCCCAACTACTATTCAAGGGCTAACCATCAACATACAAAAACCTTAGTCATATTTGGGCCATGAAGAAATCTATACAATAATAATTATAAAAGAAATTCCATCTCAAACAAGTGATTTACCTTGGAGAAGGGTAAGCTAAAATTCCCCACGTCATTATCAAAACCAAGTAGTGTTTGCACTCAAAGAAATATATTAGAATATATAGAGAAGTCCTACTAGTAAAGTAATATAGATCTAGGTTTTAAGGTAGAATTGCCCGCTAAGAAATTGACCTGCCAAGAAGCTGTGCAAAAGGAGGGCCGGAAATGTAACTTTTCGCTATCGCAACCAAACCTCGAAGAAAAGTCCACATTATACATTGAGAATCGAAAGATGCACTTCACGCACAATTCATATGAGAAAAAAAAAAAAAGAGAATTTTTACGTTAATGAAACAAACAGATGAACGAGGAGAGAACAGAGTTAGTGTTAATCTAGCTCGAAACCTTGCCTCTATCAATAGCCATAGAAGTTGTACTCGTCCAAATACCTTGAAAGCAAACCAAATCTATGGAGGAACCTTGTATATGCATGCCTATGTCTTGGAATTTCCAAGTTCTCCTTACCTATTGTATAGCTTTTCTCTCAACCAACTCAAAACGCAAATGACACAATGCGAGGAGATGGTGGAGGGTAGATCATTTCCAAAATGATACGCTGTCATCGATCACCACAATTAAGAGTGTGAGATTTCATCGCTATCATCGATCACCACAATTAAGAGTGTGAGATTTCATCGCTGTCATCGATCACCACCATTAAGAGTGTTCGATCACATGCCAGCTGGGCGTGGTCTGGAATGTGATCTCGTACCACTTGATCTCTTCACGTGCACTAAGAACTATGCAATCTCCACGTAAGATCCATGGTGCCGCGAGGGAACTTCACACATTCACACAATCAAATTATTTCATACATGTGAAATGAAAACCATGGAATGGAACCGAGTTAACAAAGTATCAATGATATTTTATGTGTGGGGGTATAAGTATTAGAAGGCCTTCACCGTATTGTATAGCAGTCTGTGACATCGTTATTATAAGAGTAGATATGTTGAATATTAATAAAAGAAAATAATTATGATTGCAATGCATGTGTGGAGTCATGGTAGGTCATTAACCTAGCATAGCCACGGCGTTGAGTCAAGATAAAAAGAACTGTATTGAAATTAATGCCTTGTATTAAAATTAATACGAGTATTATGGTGTAGTCGATGGTTCAAATACTATTTCCAGCACCAACTTCGGTTTTCAAGTGATACTCAAGAGTGAAAAGGTGGTATAATGTTCTTGTTACAGGAAAACAAATAGATGTTGAGATTTGAATAAAGTGTTTATCTTCGAATAAATTAATGCTTTAACCTTTAATTGTAACCAGCAATGTACACAGTCATTAAAGGAAAAACTATTGTCATTTATCTGGTAATTATCTGATTGGTTAATTATGGGACATGTTATATCTACCTCCTAGGAAGTAACATGTCCCTTAGTTTCCATCAAGATTTGATTCATACAATAAAATATTTCTTTAATAGAAATGTTCCCATAAACATTAATATTAATCCACGATCCTTCATATATTGAATGTACTAGCTAGCATTAAGAAAGGTGATTTCATGCCTTCAATTCACTAATATAATTTCTACTTAACATGTATTCAATAGGCCTTCGCAATTATTCAATAGGCCTTCTGTTTACTGTCGCTCCTATTCTTGCTCTTGAGGTCCCTTCAAATCCACTACATCCTTCCTTGTGTCCACCCTTTTCTTGCCCTGTTAGATGGAGTAGGCTTACCCATTTGTATTAATTTAAACAATTTATCCACTGCTACATGATGTGACCGCTCCTCTACCATTAAGTCATCCACCTCCTCTCCTAACTAACTTACCAACAATATAAACTAACCCATCATTTGTTCCCTACCAACAATACGAACTAACCCGTCATCTGTGCCTTCCCAGTATGCATTTACGTCCCTCTGAAGCCCTCAAAGCTCATCCATGACTCCCCAACTCTATACTCATCCATGAATCCCCAACCATCAAAGCTCATTAACGTTTTCAACCATTTCTTACGATTTATGATTTGAATATAATCTTCAATAATATTTTCTTATGATAGACATAAAAAAATTGATGATAAAAGTATCCACAATTTTATTCCATATTAATTATTATATATGAAAAAATTGAGGATAAAAGTATGTATAACTTTAGTCCATATTAATTGCAATGTAAAGGTATAAATAATTTCCAAATATGTTAAAAGAATGGAAATTAAAAACCTCAAATTATTATTTAAAAATATAATATTATTTCTTATATTATATAGACCGAATTAATCGTAAAAAATTACATTTCTGCTTTTTAAAAATAGATAGATTATTATTAGTGTAGTTATATAATAAAAATTAAAGAAGTAATCTAATGAATAGACTAAATGATTTTTTTAGCCACAATTTCTAGTAATATTGTGATTGCTTGTTATTTTAAATGCAATTTTGAAAATATAAATAGATAGGACCATGAAAATGGCATCTACTAATTAGGTCTTAGTAAATTAACAATTTAAACTTGTGATCTTTAAAATTTGACACTAGATTTTGGACAAAATTGACTAGGAAAAATGCTCTAAAAGTGTATATTTAATCTCTTCTCTTTTTTAGATGTAAAATAAATGTAATTTAATTTATAGAATAATGAAGAAAGTTACATTTTGTATATAAACTTTAAGAATGTATTCTTGATAATAAGTAAAAACAAGTGTAATAAGAGAACTTTTAGAGGGTACAAATATTTTCCCCCATACTAGAGCTATATATAACCATTGCCAAAAAAGGTTGAAATACAAAAAGTAGTGCATAATAATATTGTGTACAAAAAGTTAAAAAACGACAAATATGTTGGTATCGTATAATAGGATAATGATAAACCAACCCAAAATCACGTAAATACTACCAAAACATTGGACACTCACAAAAAGGTGAAATGTGAAAATGGTTTACATTTTTGGGCCAAATGTGCCTATGAAATTTAAAACTTTTACACTTTTATCAAATGGAAGCCTATAGAACTCATATAAGCTTTGTGAATTTTGATTTGGAGTGAAAAGACAATTTTTGGAGATTTATGTTGTTGTCCCAATGATATTTTTTGTGAAAATTTATAGTGTCATATAATCTATCAATTTTCCATTTAATTAAACATTTGTCATTACAATTTTTTACACATCTTAATTCACATGCAATACCTTATTGAAACTTTTTTTTAATGTAAAATTACATTTTATAGACATATGTGTTGACATATGCTTTTCTCTTCTTTCTAAATAAATTCTAAAACCAAGAGTATTATTTTTAAGAGGACTCTTAAATGAAGATGGTGGTACTTTTTGAAATTTTTCGTTTTGTATATTTTTTCTTACTAATTTTTCATTGATCCGCTTTGAAATTGTCCAAAAAAAATTCAAGTATAACATTTAGATGAAATTAGATGAAAAATTTCAAATGAATTCAAATCTGTCAAACTCATATGCCATTAGACAGAGGATCCCTTCATGAATCCAACAACATCCACTCTGCCACCTAAGGAGAAGTAATTGCTTAAGTTTGATAGGCTACAAGACGGTGATGTAGAGAAACCTGAAGAAGGGAAGCTAAAAACAACTTTTTAGGCCCTCAATGGCTTGATCGAGCACTTAAAAAGCTTGATCAAGAGCTTGAGGTAGAATTTTAAATAGCTCAATCGAGGGTTTGATATACCCTTGATTGAGTTTTTGACATGGTTAAACAAGAGCTCAATTAAACCTATAAATCAATCGAACCTATAGCTCAATCCTTCTATAGGCTCGACCAATTCTCTTTTTGAATAAACCATGCCCAAGTTTTATTGTGAGGAAATATGAAAACAATGCTTAATCAAATTCCTAGATAATCTTAGGTTACATAATATCACGATTGAGGGTTTGTTTTGTTGATTGATCAAGTAATATGCAAGCTCTCAAATATCTCATTCGAGGGATAATATATTTCTTGATTAAATACTTGAAGAGCACTGAATCGATATGCTTTTCTCCACCCTAAAACCCCCTTTCTTGCCAAAAAAAGTAAATGGGCTTCATGCAAGCACCTATGATCCATTAGAGATAAAACCCCTATAGAGAAAAGAATTAAGCCCCCTAAATGTGATGAGAATAATCGATGGACTCATCATTTACCTACTCCACTACGACCCAAATATCCTTTCCTAGATGAAGGCCATCCTTAGATAAGTGGTCTGCATTAGTGTCCCTTTTCGTAAAAATATATGAATAATAAAAGGTGGAAAATGAATCAACAATAAGAACAATCTCATCAATAATACTGCTAAGGTAGATATTCCTATAGGAAATCATGAAAATGAGCTAGTTGATGGATAACTTTGATTCCCCAAAGATATGTATACATGTGGACCCCTTATCTTTAGAAAACATGAGTATAATTTTGTGAGAAAGAAGCTTCACTCAGTTGTTGGAGCCTGAACCGAGTCACATCTTATCTTTAAACGAGTGGGAAGGGAAAAGTGATAGAACCAATCCTCCACCACACTATTGTCCATTGTGAATGGAAGCTCCATCGATATAGCCCCATGGTTTTATGAAATCAATACATTCTAGAGAGATCACCCTTCAGGTGGTAGAGCTGCCTTCTTAGGGGAAAGGGTTTAAATTGGGAAATTCCTCATTAACTGGGTATACAGGAACATATATTGTATCCATAAACATTTCCTTATTCATAACTAACTAGACCCCCTAACATATAACAAAGGGGAGGGATTTGAAAGCACAACATATGCGATTTGAATGCCATGATCTCCATGTCCGTTGTATGTCAGGACCCGAATAAATAATAGTATGTCCAAGAGTAGAATGACACAACTACAAGAATTTAAAATGAACCATTATTCCATGAATAAATGGAGGGTTATTTCTATGTTGCTTTTATAGAGAGGGCACGATCTAAGTATGATCATAAATATTCTTTGAAGAACATCCCATGTAGGAACCTTATTCACTATAATACACCATTAAAAAAAATATTTCAGATGACATTTGGCCTTCCTGTTAAACACAACCATGGCAAAGATGGGATGTGAAAGATAAAAAAGTGAATTACATTTTCTATTAACATTGATGTATATTTATAATACATTCTTGTGACTATTGGATTCATCTTCCAACATCTCTTGGACTCCTTTGACTGTTTAACCTCCACAACATCACCCTTAGTGGATTAGGTGTCGAAAATTGCCCCCCTTAATCTGAACGGGTATGTATGAGTACAACAAGATAGTTGTAATACAAAATGTGAAAAAATATTGATGGACACACTAGGCTGAATGTGCTCTCTGAAATAGTGGTATGAGGTGGTAGTTTAAGGATTACCACCAACACTCGAATGCTTAGTGCAATTCACAAAAATTTTCCAAATCGAGCACAAAGCTAAAGTATTTTTCTAGAGGAAGTGATCCTAATGCTTTGAAGAGGGAGACCTTCAACCTAGAAAAGGGAGGTTTGTAGCATTCATATAAAAGGGAGAACCTCAACTTGAAAAGAGAGGTCTTAACCTATTGTGGTTTAAGGATGACCACCAACTTTGGAATTCTTAATGTAATCCCTAAAACTCTTCCAAGGCCAAAAAGAATATGAAGTATTCTACTAGAGGAAGTGCCCCAAATGATTTGAAGAGGGAGAAGCTCAACCTGAAAAGGGAGGTCTCAAGTCGGCATAGATGGTTTAAGGCTGACTAGCAACCAAGACATGCTCAAGGGCATCTTTTTCTCTGGCTACAACTCTGAATCTGGTATGGTAGGTTGTGGCACAATCTCATTTGATGTGGGTTTCAAGATTGTATATGACCATCACTTCCCCCATGTCAGATACAAGGTGAGAAGCTCGAGAAAACTCAACTGCAAGATTGTTCAATACTCTAGAACAAGTTCTAACATATTACTAAAATATCTTCTTGGTTGTTGAACCCGTTACCAAGAAGAAATCCATCCAAAAAGAATCTTTATTCTTGCAGGAGGATTATTTTTGAAGCATCTCTTTGAATAATGAGTGGTATTTTTACATTGCTCACATGGATGAAGATCAAAATAGTGATATTTCATATGCCCAACTCAACCACATTGTTGGAATTTAACATTTTGTTGTTGTTGTTGTTGTGGAAGAGAAGCATAACATGGAGCATGTGAAGGTGAACTGTCATGAAGGAATCCAACACTCTGAAATTATATGAGATTTAAGTAATCTGGAATATGAAAGAGAACATCCTTGTCATATCTAATATGAGTATGATGATGGGTTGTGTAAGTGTATGGTGAATTTCTATATCTTTCTGCACATCTGCTCATGAAATGGGTACTACATCTAGAATTTATTGTTGCTGGTGAGATTTTGTCTCAATGTTGAGCATAGAATCATTCTAAAAAAGAATAGGTTCAAAAGGATTCCTTTTCTCCTGTAACTCATCTCATAGAAGCCAAGATTCACGCAACAAAAAGTCAATTTTCTCTTGTGCATGTTGCAGACATATTCTACTATCAGAAAGAGTGTATTTACTGATGCTTATAATCTCATCTACAATGGTATGTATTTGAGTATTCAACTGTTCTAATACATCATGAAGTTTGGCCATTTTTGCATTAATACAAACTAATAAATAAGATGTAAATGAGATGTTGTTTTATGTTGAAGTTTTTCCTTTCACAATATAGAATAGAATAGTTGATGGAGAGAGAAATCAAATTTATCATTTCTTAATAATATTCTTGAGAGTGTTAATTACAATATCATAAGCTCACAAAGTAAATGATAATGCATGAATTATCTTCTTACAGTTAGAACCACACTATCTTCTTGTATGCAAGCTGTCATAATGAACTGTCTGGCACCTCCAACAATTTATCAACTTTGCTGCATTTTTGGTAATAAAGGTATGTTATTTGGCATCCATAAAAAATTTAGTCTACTTAACAAATCGAGGAAAACAATATCACTAAATATGTAGAGTGATGTTGTTTTGATTTCTGAAATATTAGTAGAAAGACGCAAATTTTATTAGCCATGGCAAAAGACACAATATAATTCAAAGGTTTTTGGTCCTTTAAGCTAACATTACAATGGGCAGCGTGAAAAAATATTGTTCCTTGGTAACAGTAACGAAGGAGTTCGGGAATCAATTCCGAGAGATTACAAGCATAGAAATTTTAGCAATAAAAGCCCGACGATTTAAGGATTATAGAATCTGATTGGGAATTTGAAATCTCAAATTGTAGGGGCATAATTCACAATATCAATGAGAAGGTGTTCAATTTTTTTGAACTGAAGGAGTATGATTTGTTATTTACCATACTAAATGAAAACAACTCTCATTATTTGGCTTCAAAGTTAGGGTTTCTAGGTCCAAGAAATAAGGAAATGTTGATACTTTATAATAAAATTTCTTTTAGACCAAAGGTAGAAATCCTCTTAAAATTCATTCCAAAGACAATGAACAAGTATGTAAGGAAGCATGGCTTCTAGTCGACCTTAAGCATAATGTTGAATTCGATGTACTTTATGGAACAACAGGGAAAATACTCTTCCAATAGTCTAAAGCTCCAATGAAAATGATAGGTAGATATAAGTTCAGATGACTGTCAAATAATAAAAATAATACATATTTATGCATCCTTATGCCCTTACTATTTGGATCAAACAAGAAAGTTCATATACCATTATGTGACCTCCTGTGAGACAGTCACAAAGAGTTGAGTAAATTCTCATCTAAATGGAGAGGTTGTTGATAAAGAGTAGGCACAGAGATGTTATGGTAGTGATTATAAAAAACACTTTAGAAATCTAGAGCATAGGAGTATCATACTAGCACTATTCAAGGAGAAACTTGAATTGAGGACCTGTAGACCTAGCACTTAACACCAACTTTTCTATTTGAAGACTATAGGGGGATGACTAACGACAATGATTATATAATAATGGTAGAATTTACAGATGGTAGGACCGAGTGTATGGCAGTGATAACAGAGCACCAGATTTGAAGAAGAACACACAACAGTTTAATTTTTACAAAGGCCACAAAACCACTGGCTCACCATAAATAGGTAGTGCAGGAATACGCCTAAAAATTTGATACCATGTTAAATACAACCATGGTGAATACGGAATGTGAAATATAGAATGGTTAATTACATTTTCTATTGACATTGATGTATATTTATAATAAATCCTTATCACCCTTGGATTCATCTTCCAACATCCCTTGGACTCCTTTGACTGTTTAACTTCCACACCATAACTCTTAGTGGATTAGGTGTCTAACATTTCCAAAGAACCTACCACTTCCATATCTACACAAGAATTTATCTTTTAGCAATGAGAGAAACAAATCCAAATTTTGGCGAATATATAGTGGTAGACAAAATCCACCAAATTAGTTCATCTTTCGTGTTTATAATATGCACGTGACAATTGATGAGAGCTTGAATACAATCTTTCTAGTACATCCTATATTCTTCCTTGATACATACATCATCAGTTGAGAGCTAGACATAGGACAGGTTTATGTTAGTTATATAAGCTAATTGTGAGAAACCATGATGATGGAGCTAGAAAATGAAAGGGAGAGGGAACCCTTAATGATGAACACAACCTAACCAAGGACAAATAACAAGATAGACCATGTTCCCCCTACAAAAGCTCCAACCAGGCCCATTTCCATTGATATCAAAAGACTTAATAACAACACGAAAAATAATGGAAATGTTTGATCTTGGTTTGTCCAATATCCTAATCCAATCTTTGAGAGTGGTAGGTGTAATATATTTTTGTTTAACTACTGAAATGCATAGACTATTTGTAGAAATAAACCACCAACCACATTTTGTGGCCAAGGCTTTTGAGAACACAAATAGAGTCTTTAGATCCCATCCACTGAATCCTTTTGGCCTAGAAATGAGGTCCCACTTGGTGCACGTTAAGATATCGTTTTTGTCTTTCCTGGACAAGAGAAAAAAGGAGAAAGGTCTCATGATATTTTCCATAATACATTCTTAGATCTAGGCTAATCATGCTTAGTAAACTAGGATGGACTACAACATTAATTTAATATTCACCAGATGTCCCTCTATGGAGAACCACCTATGACTCCTCAATTTAGCTCACTATCCACTTTTTCAACCAACTCAGCCCAATATTATTTACCATAATAATTTGGTTTTAATTGAAAGCCAAAGTATTTTAAGACCAACTCCATAGGCCTAACGGAATATGGAAGTTCATGGAACAACTAATGGATCTCCATCTCAAAATGATTGTGACATGAAATAGAGTATTATTGAACATTTATAGGCATGCCTAAAAAGAAACAATAGTTCCACTAACATCGTCAAATATCTCAGGTCACCATAACCTAAAATGAGGATGTAATCCATAAATAATAGATGTTTGATAGGTAAGTTGTGGGAAATGATCACACCATGGAAAGCTCCCTTCTCTTTGCATCACCAAGAAGACAACCTAGGCCTTCCCCAACTAGTAGAAACATAAGAGGAGATAAGGGGAAACCCTACCTTAGGCCACATTGTGCACTGAAAAATGGAGAATTATAACCATTGATCAACATATCAAAACAAACAAATTGAATACATGACATAACCTGGTTAATGAAATCAAAGATAAAACCAAGATGAGTGAGAGAGAATGTTATAATACAAGTCCAATTTACGTTATCATAGGCTTTTGATAAATTCATTTTTATAATAGCCACATTTAGATTTTCAGTTTTGATGTTGTACAAGCCTTCTTGGGCCACTCCAATTGCCTCATGAATTTGATGACCATTAGGGAAAAAAAAATATTCATGGGAAATGTATCTATAGAGTATAAGCTTGAGCCTAATAGCGATAATTTTTGCAATTAAATTATATATAGCATTACGTATGGAAATGGATGATAAATCAGAGAAAGAGGAAGGGTGATTGGATTTGGCTATAAGAGCTATAAAATTAGAGTTAAATGAAACATTAATGCAACCCTTCTTCCATGATTCCTCAATGAAAACAATCAGATCATGACCGAAGGTGTCAAAAATATCAAGGAAGAATTAAATGCCCCAACCATTCAACCTAGGACTTTTTTATTTCTAAAAACTATGTAGCATTGATTTAAGATCCTCCATAAATACTTCCTCCATTAAATCCTTACATCCCACCTCATCATTCATTCTCAGGAAGAACTAACTAATCTATATTATTTAAAAAAATGATACGTGATGGGTTTTATACTGGTCCTTAAAACAAAAATTCCCCATTTTTCCAAACCATTCAAAGAAGAGATACCATATCCTTGATAATCACAAAGGAACCATATACTATTCATTACCTTTCTACCTTTCACAAAATCCTAAAAGAATTTTGTATTTACACTGTTGTTTCCTAACCAAATAGCTATAATTTTTAATCTCCACCTCTCGTCCCTTGCTTTTAAGAGGCTAATTACTCTACTTTCTAGTGACCTACGAGTGATATATGATTCCTGAGATGTAAAACCCTCCACATCATGGGAAGAGATAGATACCAACCCTTATTTCATGATTCCTCAATGAAAGCAATCAGATCACGAACAAAGATGGAAAAAATATCAAGGAAGAATTAAATGCCCCAACCATTAAACCTAGGACTTTTTTCTTTCTGAAAACTATGTAGCATTGATTTAAGATCCTCCATAAATACTTCCTCCATTAAATCCTTGCATCCCTCCTCATCATTCATTCTCAGGAAGAACTGACTAATTTGGATTACTTAAAAAAATGATACATTATGGGTTTTATATTGGTCCTCAAAAAAAAAAAATCCCCATTTTTCCAAACCATTGAAAGAAGAGATATCATATCCTTGATCATCACAAAGGAACCATATACTATTCATTACCTTTCTACCTTTTGCAAAATCCTAAAGAATTTTGTATTGACGTTGTTGTTTCCTAACCAAATCGCTCTACTTTTTAATTTCCACTTCTCCTCCCTTGCATTTAAGAAGCTAATTATTCTACTTTCTAGGGACCCACGAGCGGCATATGGTTCCTGAGATGTAAAACCCTCCACATCATAGGAAGAGATAACTTCCAACCATTATTTCATGATTCCTCAATGAAAATAATCAGTTCATGACCGAAGATGACAAAAATATTAAGGAAAAATTAAATGCCCCAACCATTAAGCCTAGGACATTTTCCTTTATGAAAACTATGTAGCATTGATTTAAGATCCTCCATAAATACTTCCTCCATTAAATCCTTGCATCCATCTTCATCATTCATTCTTGGGAAGAACTGACTAATTTGGATTACTTTAAAAAAATGATAAATGATGGGTTTTGTAATGGTCCTCAAAAAAACAAAATCCCCATTTTTCCAAACCTTTGAAAAAAGAGATATCATATCCTTGATCATCACAAAGGAACCATATACTATTTATTACCTTTCTACATTTTTCAAAATCCTAAAAGAATTTTGTATTTACATTGTTATTTCTTAACCAAATAGCTCTACTTTTTAATCTCCACTTCTCCTCCCTTGCTTTTAAGAGGCTAATTATTCTACTTCCTAGGGACCTATGAGCAACATATGATTCTTGAGACGTAAAACCCTCCACATCATAGGAAGAGATAACTTCGAACTCCTTTTTCTATCACTTCAATCTATTGGCCCTTGAACATTTTTTTTCTCTTTTCCCACTCTTTAATCTTAAGTTTGGTCCTTTTTAGGTTCAATTTGAATTGAGTTGCAACCAAATATTCTAGAAAGGGGGAATATGGGCACTAGGTAGACTTTACAATAGAGACAAATTCCTGTTCATTTAACTAGTCAAATTTTAATTTGAAATGAGTAGCCAGTTTATTTGGGAAACCACCAATTTCGAGAAAGAACATTAGTGGTTCGAGTTGCCACTTTCACTCATCCATTTTATGACCAGATGAAGGGAATCAGGAAATTATTTAGAAATAATAAACCTGTCAATGAACTCTCCAATTTAAACATCCATAGATCAACTATTAGTCCATGTCAGAGAGAGCTTAATGGTTTGACATCCACCAAAAGATATTAGGCAAGCTGGCTTCTGAAGAAACCCTCCTAGGGTCTGGATGAGCGCGAGGACCCTAGTATTCTATAGGGCCGAGGAATATGTTTAAATCACCACCAATAATAATATTGTTGCAATGAATAGAATATTTATTGAAAGATATTCCTAGAAAAAAATGATTTTAAGAGGGCCCATATATTTTAATCAGTGAAATTGACTAGCCTAGCACCAAAGGAGAAACTTTGAAACACATAATAGACTTTGAACTCAAAATATTATAAACAAGAACATGCCCAAAGAGACAACCAACAAAAATACCACCCCGAACGATTAAAATAATCGTTCATCTAGAAAAACCAACCCTTCAGGATACCTTTAAGGCAAGAAGTAATCAGCTCACTACTTCCAAGGGTCTCCTACGGAAAAATAATATTTGGAAAATTAATTACCACAAGTGTTTTCATAGCTTAATTTTTGGAGGGGAAAGTAAAACACCTTCAATTAAAAGAGATAATTTCATATAAGGGAAGCAACAAGGATTAGGCTTGCTCTAATTTCCCCTCAAATAATCAATTGTTTACATAACATAGTTAAATCTTACTTTCTCCTTTGTACTTGAAAGAGGATATTTACACCCATGACTCCAACGTCCATAATTGAAAGGGAAAGATGGCCCTAACCCCATGAAACTACCCCTTATGGGGGCTACTAGATCACAACGTAGATTGTAGAACACATCATCAGATAAAACACTCTCTGAGGGAATAAAAGGGGAAGATGGTGACGAGGAAGGAAATGTTATGGGGAAAATGATCAAGGAAAAAAAGATGGGACCAGATGGTAGAGGAAATTCAAAGATAGGGAATAGTATGGTACTTTCCATAAACCAATAGAGGTCATAGGAAAACAAATAAAACATTGAGAAAATGAAGAACAAGTAACAAATGTGCAGAAATTTGAAAAGGAAGAGGAACGAAATGATACAATACCCTCAGCATCCGAAGTCGAGGGAAGAGGAGAAAGGATAATAAGACAATGTCCTTAAAAAACCAAAATAATGTTGTTCCATAGAGGCAACTTCAAAAGAAAACAAACATGATGCCAAGGGTGTAGATGCCGTAGAATAGGATGTTGAACCAAAACCTCCTACAATATTAGCCCCCAAAGGCCGATGCACCTTCTTTTTCATAGGGAGGAAATAATCATTTGCACTGTTACCATGTTGGTGACAATGACGACATGAATCAAATACCCTCATAATCCAAAATAATAGGATCCAACCCAGGCCCAAGATCCATAACATTGAGAAGCCCCTTGATATCAACATTGATAAGGGCATGAGCCCTTGAAGTATCACCAATAGATAAATATGATGAATCATGCTCCAAAATGGTTCCCATCTAATTTCCAATGTGACAAAATATTAGCTCACACCATAAGTAAGCTGATAAACCTAGAATGCAAACCCATTCGTCAGTGATGTCATCCTTCTTACATTTAGCATTAAGGCATGGGGTTTGAAGCTTGAAAATAGCTAGAGAGGATTCAAGTTTTAAAACCTTCCCCTCATTTAGCTTAAAATCCCCCTCATCTTGGAAGATCAGGGGAACCCAACCCTTCGCATGCACCGTAACAGAGACCAAATGAGGATTCCAACCATCCATGGATAAAAGGAAGACCAAATTCTCATCTAGGAATCTCGACGAGCAAAGATTTATGAATAAAATCATTATATTTTTGATTGGCTACATCGAGTCCAAGTGTTCAAGGCATTTGTAGATTCTCATTAATCTTGATAAAGTGAATTTTTTTCCATTTACCCTCAAAGAGTCACTCTTGTTTACTAGAGAGACCCTCCTCTGACCCAACCAAACACACCATTCTAGACAACCTCACCTTGAAACCCCGAAAATGTGACATTCCCTTCATTACTTGAGAGGCCAAACCCTTCAAAACACTACTAGTGGAGGGTAAATTGTTAAAGACAAAAGGAAGGGAGATCCAGGAACAAAGCCCATGATTTAATAAGCCCTCATGAAAGGCACAACCCTTTGAAGGTACAGTAAGGGCTATAGGGAATAAGGAACCAAAATGGAAGTTTGAAGGATTAGATGGAAATAAGGTAGTCATCAAAGCAGGCAATGAACTAGAACTATAAGGGGAATTATGAAAACCATGGAAACCCCGAAAAACATTTGAGGCTAATGATAAAAGAGTAGGAATTGATTCCTCAACAAAATAAAATCCCTTTATACCATTATATAAGATAGGGCCTAAAGAATAATTCACAAGGGGAGGCAATGAAATAAATGATGACGCACTAGTCAAGGAATTAGCATATGCATAAGAAGGAGTGGAACAAACGTGATACAGATAGGCACAAACTACATGATAATATGAGTATTCCAAGGGATTGTCTTGAAAATCCCCTCAGCTACTTCCCTCGATATTCAAGTCGAGGTCAGAACGTAGTCAGTTAGAGTGATTCTAGAAAGGAGCCACTTATGCAAAAGAAAATGGATGAATGGGACATTACAAAAGAATAACTCAAGAGGGAAAGGAAATAGGGGTATCAAATGCATAACACATGCCACATAGAGGAAGGACCAATGGGAAAATAAATCCGAGAGTGAAATCTAACATAAACTAGAAGAAAGTGCCAAAAAAATGTTGGGAAACAACAATATGGCAACCATGTCTTCTTGTAGGAACCCTCAATTTCATACCTATATATGAAGGGAAATTTGGTCTATTAGTTAGACTATGCCCAAATTAGATGAGAGTAATAGGTAGGTATCATTTCATAACAATTATCAAGACATTTACTTTATGATATATCTCACATTGTTAAAATTTTAAAAAATCATAAAATTGACTAAAATATAACTTTATTTTAAATTATTATTATTACTATTTATAAAAAATACTTAATCTTCAAATTAACACCTTATATACATTTTGTAATACAACAGGGCTAAACTCGCTACTTTTCTAACAATGAGAACATTTGCACCTCCACTTTCATGGTTTATCAATACTACCATGTCCAAAAATGAATTACTCTATTGATATATATATTGAAACCACTATCCTATATTATATCTATTATATATATATACTATTTATATATATCTTATTTAAGTATATATTATTTATATATATTATATATTTATATAATTATACAATTTAACTAGAAAAAATAAGAAGAGGTGTAATTGATTTTGAGGTAAATCTCAACCTTTGATTATAGTATACTACTACAATATCTTAGTATATTCCATAGAGATTAAATCCCCACAATCCGTGTAATAATTATTGGTAACTAAATGAAAAATTTGGAAGCGCTATTACAAAATATACATTTTAATCGACATAATTGTTATATATATCTTATAAGGAGGTCATGTACCCCACCCTAGAAGATCAAAACTATATCTATGTTTTAACTAGCTCAAAGAAGAAAATTAATATAGCCAAAATTAGAACGAACTCTCATGAGCTCCATAGTGAAATGGGTCGTTGGGCAGTTCCTAAAACAGCATGGATGGAAAGTTAATACTGACCTTCGTAGCCTTTTATGTTGTCAAAATTACAGTGAGCTCAAGAGACTTCTCTCCAAGTTTTTTGAGCATAGGAATAAAATCTTAAATCAAACAAAATAATTTGTTTCTTTAGGTGCTATAGACCAATGTTTGGTCTCAATGGACGTTAACCATCATCATCATCATCATGATATATATAACATAAATTTGTTTA